>PVHX01000105.1:277892-413974 GCA_004024805.1 Geosciurus inauris
GGGGGGGGGGGGGGGGGGGGTACACTTAAAAGCAATACTAATTAATTATCATCACTGATGTTAGCTGTTTGCCATTCATCCCTAATTACTGTGCACCAAAATGATGGTGTTTACCATTGAAAGTGCATCATGTTAAAACTGGGGTGAGTTTTCTCTGGTGGCAACAGAATTGCCAGTGAATGGGCAATTCATGGTCATCTGCTAACAACCTCAAGACTTTGGAGGGGGTCCCATTCTTATAAATAATAAAGACACACATATGATTTAAATAAGCATCATATTGAGCATTCACTGCATGTGAGGTCTTCTGCTAAAGACTGAACACTAAAAAGTTCCAATCCTATAAAATATATTCTATTTCATCGCCATTTTATAGATAGAGGAATTTGCCCAAGGTCACACAGTTGGGATGTGATGGGGCCAAGAACTGGCAGCCAGGCCTGCCTGCCTCCAGTGTCCACGTTCGTCACCAAGATGACAACTGTAAAGCAAATACACAGAAAACAAGTCTGGAAGGACACGTGCCAAATACTATTTGTGGCTGGCTCTCCATGAGACCCAATTCTTCCTTTTGCTTGGCTATTTTTACGTAATTTTTCACAAACATTCTATAATGAATGTGAATTACCTGAGGGGTGGTTGTTTTGCTGACTTGTTTTTTAAAGACGACAGCTCCACCAGCCAGGATTCTCGCGAACCAGAAGCTGAATCCACAGTGGAGGTGGGAGTTAGGGCACATGGGGCACAAGAAGCCCTAGCTGGTCATCTCGGCCAACCTTCAATGTGCTCAGACGTCCTTGCTATCTGGTCCCTAACAGATGGCCCTCACTTCATCACAGCCTCCCCGGATGTTGAGTGAGTGGATGGAAGCTTCAAAAACATCCAGCTGGGAAGGACAGTGGCTGTGAGAATCACTGGATGATCAGTGCAAACACTGCCCTGCTAAAATAGCTTTCCCAGCATCCGACAGCACACCATCAGCCTTTCCTTCTCTTACTGAGAGGGCAGACACTATCAGATCCAGAAGGACAGGTCCCTACTTAAGGAAGAGCCAGATATGGTGGGAAATACCTGATTGGAATCAGGGTCCAGCCTATGTCTAAGGCACCACATTGCTATGTCGAGTCTGTTCTTTGGGGCACACTGGATTCCCAGTGCCCAACTCTATGCCTGGGTCATGAATGCATCACAAGCACAGACTGACTCACAAATGTATGCTGAGTGGCAAAGAAGTCGTCACCCAGGAGAGTGAAGGACACTCAAATTCACAAGTAGGAAGAACTAACATAAATGGGCACATGTACCTTGGAAAACAGACAATAATTGTGCTTAAACCATTAAGCTTTGTGATGACAGACAAAACATAAGATTTCAAATCAGAAGACTTTGATTTGAGACCTGATTTTCTGCTACTCCGTTAATTTTGTGCCTCCGGAAGAGTGAATGAACCCACTTGCTCTAAATATGAAACAGGTAACCAATGGTTCCCAACCTTATCTGTGTAATAGGTATCTTAAAAACAGATGTCCTACTACCCAATCTCCAAAGACAGGTCCATGAGTTACTACGTTTTTAAAAGCTTTTTACTATGTTTTAAAATTTTAATTTAGATAATGCTAATATTAAAAAAACAAAAACAGGACATATCAAACCACAAATATGACATATATGTTTTATGTACCTGTAGCTATATATCTGGTCTACAAAATATCCATATCTATATATATTAAAATATATATGTGGAAAGGGGGAAAGCTGCTTATGCAGAAAGCTCAAAAGGCCAAAATAAGGGACTCTGTACCTCAAGCAGGCAAGCAGATTTTCACTCCTGAAGATTCCTCCTCAGACCTTTAAAAGCCATCAAAAGTGGAAGATGATGCTTTAGGTTCCTAACAAATAAAATGTGTCGGAAATAATGCAGACAAAATTCTTACGGACTTACATATGGAATTCACCCTGATTGGATTTCCATCTGGAGAGACTGGACTAAGTGACTTTTGAGTCAACGTATTCCTAATTACTGATGCGCTAACATTGATTAACCCTTGCTCTGTGTCAGACACTTGACACGTGTTGTCTCTGAGTCCCTAGGACCACATGTTGAGGAAACTGGCCTTAGCTGGGCGCAGTGGCGCATGCCTGTAATCCCAGCACTCCGGGAGGCTGAGACAGGAGAATTGTGAGTTCAAAGCCAGCCTCAGCAATGGCGAGGCGCTAAGCAACTCAGTGAGACCCTGTCTCTACATAAAACACAAAATAGGACTGGGGATGTGGCTCAGTGGTTGAGTGCTCCTGAGTTCAATCCCTGGTACTAAAAGAAAAAGAAAAAAAGAAACTGGCCTTAACCCTTGACTCATGAGCTGGCGAGAGCCTGGTTCCTGTTCACGTCATCTACTGTGGCCAGGCTGTTTCCCCACATCCCTTGAGGACCCTAGGCACACACCTGCCTGTTCATGACAGTCCCATCCAGAAGAAATACAGAACTTCTCCCAATCAGAGGCTTTCAAAGAGATCTGAAGTCCCTTTGGCAGACACCCAGCCTGCTTGGCTAGACCTGGAAGCGGAGATTTCATCATCACTCAGAAACCCTGGGTCTTGCCGGCATCTGGTGCTGCCTGGTTTCCCACTGGATGGAGAGAGTTTGCCTCCTCTTAATCCCTTCCCCAAACACTTCTCTGGCAGGCAGTACTTAACTAAAACCTTCCCTCTGAGCCTGAAGAGTGCAGGCCACTATTGAAATCAGGGCTCTGTGAACTTTAAACCTTTCTCTGGAGAAGGTTTTGATGAAATGCAGATGTGGAAGGTAACAGGAGATGAGAGAGGCCGCGTGTGCCCCAGGCCTGCACCCCTAGCCTGCTCCGGGCACTCTAACACAGTGTGGAAATCCATTCATCGTCCACTCCCTCTGTTCTGCCTATAGCTCCCATGAGGGTGGGGACACTATCACCACACAAGTCACCTCAGCACCTGGTCTATCAAAAGCACTTGCCAATTTATTTCTTTCACTCAATAAATGAAAACGGACAAAAGATCAAAACCATGACTACAATAGGAAAAAAGTTGCCTGAGAGAGCTCCCAATGCTAAAACTTTGTAATTGGAGAAAAGTCCACAGCATTGGCCCTGGGTGTCTGCTGGGTGCAAGGCGCTGTACCACATGCCACAGGGGACACTCACAAAAGCAGCAGTCTGCAGTCCCCACTAAGCTGGAGGGAAAAGATAAACAGGGAGCAAGCAGAACCTTTATCTTAAAAGAGCAATGCAAAATTTAAATAACAATAGCGACGCTTTCACAAGGCAGCATGTAATTGCCAAATGTATTATATGAAGAAAAAAGTCACAATTTGTCTTCAGTTATGTCCTGTCTAGGACAAAACTGGTACGCGGCTAGGAACGACGATCAAAAACCCACTGAAAATCATGACTAAACATACCCACTTGAAAACATTTTATCTTGAGCCATTTTTGTTTCAAGATGACAATCTGAAACGCAAACTCAACTTTGAGTCTATCCCAGAACAAGTCAAGGTTTCACGGATCATTAAGGAACAGAGAAGCAGCGTAAAAGCATTTAAAAGTCAAGGTGCATCAGATTCCTCACTTTTCAATATATTTTTTTTCATCATATGACAAATTTCAGAGGGATGCAAATTCTAGAAAACTCAGGCGCAAAAATCCAAAGACACAGGCTCCCACTGACACTGCCTTCACTGGTAGAGACGTAAATGAATACAACCTCCCTGTGGGGCAGTTTGGCAATAAATAGCAAATTGTAAAATGTATTATTATCTCCTTATTGTAAATGAATTGCTGGGTCAAAGTCTAGCAGGCGCAGGAGAGAAATGCATTCACAAGGGCGGTCCTGACAGCACTGGTTATTAATTCCAAATAATGATCCTAATGATACTGGAAACAACCTAAGCGTTCCTAACTAAGGGTTTGAGGAAGTCAATCACGGTACATCGATATCACAGAAACAATAGGGCACACGGACAAGGGAAGGCGACTCTGACACATTGTTGATGGGAAAAGCTGCCTGGCAAACAACACACGCCATCTCATTTCTGGAGAAGCGCACACCACCATGTTTATCCATGCACAGACAGGCCTCTGGAAAGCTGCACCGAAACATCACGATGGGTTCTCACAGGGTGATGAAAACAGAGGGCACTTGTCAGCTCTTTGTTTACTTCTGCATTTTTTTTTCCTAGTGTGCCTTTTTATGGTTTGCAACAAAATCATAAAGCAGTTAAAAATAAACTTCCTTCATTTACAGATCATCCAATTCTGTGCAAAGTGTGGCGCTTTCTTCACCACTGAGCCTAGAAGCTCTAGTTTGGGAATCTTCCAGAATACCTCCAGGCAACCCACCTACCATCCTGGCCCTCTCCTCCTCAGGACTCCAAGTGATAGGACATGAGGGCAATGTCACTCTGCCACCTGGAAAGCCCATGGTAGCCAATCATCGCAAATGTCCTGAACCAGCCCCTACCTCCTGCAGGGTGGGACCCACTGCAAACAGACCCTGCCCCAGAGAAGGAGATGGGGCCTGGCCAAAGAGCAGGAGTAGGGTCTCAAAAGACCACTCCCAGGCTCAGCCCCCAGAGAATCCCAAGAGGGTCTGCAGGCTGAACTCCTTAGAAAAGTCATTGCACCTCCAAGCAAGGGGAACCTACCACCTGTCCTTGAGTCATCCATCAGGCACAGAGGAGAGCAGGCAGCCTGAGGTGGGTAGCAGGGGCCGTTGACATCATCCTCTACTATCCCCCTGGAGGAAGCACTTCCACCCACCTGGCATTCACCTGGCAGGTGCAGCCTTCTGAAAACCACAGGATGCTCTGGAGCATATCAGGAAGCCCAGAGCCCAGCAGGCCATGACACCAAAATCATGCAGTGAACAGTTGCTAAGAGTGGGCGGGGGTGTGGTTCAGTAGTAAAGTGGTACCTTGGGAGAGGCCTAGTTGCACTCCCAGCAAAAAAAAAAACACCATAGTTTCCAAGTCTCACACCACATGGAGTCATGGAGTCCTGGAGTCCAGGAGTCCAGAAGGCAGCTCTGTCTTCCAACTTTCGGAGCTATGAGAACCATTTTGAAGGATCCTCAGAGGAAGAGGAATGAAAGGGGGAACCTACAAGTCAGAATCCCCACTCTGAGGGGGCACAAACTCCTCTTAGCACTCAGAAAACAAACAGAGCTAAGGGAAGAGATGGACTCAAGGACACAGAGCCACTAGTGGAAGGACTTCAAATGTTTGTCTGAGTTTGCTCGTAATCCCACAAGTCTCCCTTGCAGTACTGGAGGGATAGCATTTTTCTCGCCCTGATTCATTTTCTCCTTCCTTCTTTGGTTTAAAGAGCTTAACACAAGGTGTCTACAACCCAGGGCTCTTTCCCTCCTGGTAATGACGCACACTGAGCACGCCTTGGATAGTTCAGGGTTCATGCTGCCCCCAAAGGATCTCCTAGAACCAGCTCTCGACACAAGCAGCTGGAACATCACAGTGATTGCCCCTGCAGGAGATGTATATAATAAAAATTGAATGCTGCAGCATGAACTTCATACATACTTGTCCTCTTGGTTTATTCATCAGAAATAATTATCTGTGCTTGCTTTCACAAGAGCACATATTTTATAGGGTACATTAAAATTTAATGGATTTTTAATAATATTGTAACTACCGCAAGAGAGAAACTGGAAAAAGCCACACCACATGTCTTTGCTGCATTTTGGTGGTTTGGTGGCTACAGCATCGCAGAGGAAGAATTCATTTGGCAAGGAGGGGCAGACAGGGGAGGGTGAGGAACTCTGATGTCACACACAGGGTGGTTGTGAAACTTTATAGCTGACTCCTGGCATGAGAGAACCATGCTGAGGTAGGAAAGTCTAGGCAGACAAGACACCAAATGGGAAATCATGCCAGACTTAACCTAACGAGAGCATCTTGGGACCCAGATCCGACCCAGAAGGAGGTTAGCAACAGAGGCCCAAAACACTGACACTTCAGAGGTGGAAAGTCACTTGCAGGCCCGTTCAACTGAATACAACTCTAGGGCTGGAACAGATCTGAAATATCATCCAACTTCCATAGATCCAAAAGGTATGAAAGGGAAAGCTGAGACCCAGAAAAAGACGGTGCTGCTCAAAGTCACAGAGAGAATTAGCAGCAGTCTGCATGGGGCTTTTCCTATGGCCATGTATGACACAGGTTAAAAGGATATTCTTTAATCTAACTCTGATGACACAGTAAAGTCTTTAATAATAATTATTTATTATTTATTATTATTAAATAATAAGTCTTTAATAATATGCTGGGTTTCAAGTTTCACATCTTTAGCCATTTCTGAAAACAATTACTTTTCATGGGCCAGCCACCTCATGGTTTCTACTTTGATATGCATCACAAAAGAACACTATTTGAACTTTTCAGGCAAAGTTCTCTCTCCCCCATCAGACTTAAGCCCATGTAAATGAAGAATTCTTTACAGAAGAGTGTCCTGTCCAGAGACCAAGATAAGGCAGCTCCTGGGTCCCCCATGCAAGGCTCCACAAGTGCCCAGTGCAGTTGTCCGAGGCCTCCTGACGTGTCACCAGCACAGAGCCCAGTATCTATTTCTAGCCAAGGAAAGGAGCATGTGGTCCCTGCCACCAATGAGACACCACAGCCAGGCTGACTCACCCATTCGCAATCGCGCTGCCAAAAATAACACCTTGCCAAAATTACGTTTCCTAATCTTTGACAAAGTAATATCCACATTAAAATGAAAAAAGGCTTAAATGTTAAGTGATGATGGTGATTTATCTTGTACTGATTTATGTAATACGCCACATCTCAGATGGGCAGATTTTTCCATGACATCAATTCAGGCCACAAGCAGGATTAGCAATGACCATGACGGCTGGAGAATGAGGATGGATCTGGAGTCTGCTATTCTTGAATTATCTTCCTGTGTCCTCGGCAGCCTCGCACCACTGAGCGGGTGCCCTCCTGCTCTGAGTTTCATTTCCCTCATCTGTAACAATGGGCACAAGAGTATCTGCCTCGCAGGAAGGAGGACTGTAAGAATTACATATTTATATGGTAAGAAAAGCTGCGGGCTTAGTGGCTACCACACAACAGAGATGCGATGAATGGTAATTGTCATTAAAAATGCCTGGAATTTACTATCACTGAATACAGTTTGAATGGGTTGATAGTTCCTCCCACTTTTCATATAGAGAGCTACATAAAAGCAAAAGCTGTGTCATATGAAAGCTCAAAACACTGAACACTAGAGCAGTAACTGCCCAAGGGTCCTCTGTAGGTCACGTCACCGAGGTGTGAGTTTTATTTATTTTAAGTACTAATACAATGTGCCATTTGAGGAAGAGGAGAAGTGGAGGAGAAGTGGGAAGAACAGGTAGGAGAGAGAAAGGAAGGCCAGCAGCAGTCTAGAAGGTTCTGGAAGCCCAGGCCTTATCTCCCTACTGTTTCCTGCAGGGCTCTACTTTGGCCTCCACATGGTACACACACCAGGCCTCCCACGTGACCCCCGCCCACATCCCACACAAGAGCCGTAACTACCTCCAGCTAGAGACACTAAGTCAAAGTAATCGCACGACCTCTCAGTGTCAACACGCGCTTCTACGAAGGGCAGAGGACTGCCACGGGGCCATTAAGTGAGGACATTAAAAGCGTTGATGTAGCTAAAGCACATTAACCTGTGGAGGAAGCCAAGCTATAAGCTGCAGCTCCACCGACATAATAAAAAGTAAAGAGGCCTCAGTAATGGGACCAATATTACAGCCATTGATATAAATTATACCTCAGAACAGGGGAGAAGGGGGTGGGATGTAAAAATGGAACAAGTTCAAACTTCTTTTATTGTAATAGTCTCCAGTTGAGCATAATCACCAAAGCTATAGTGCGATACGATTGCCAAAACTAGACAAACATCTGTGAGATGGATTCATCTCAGAGGGGAGGCCAACAGCTTGTTATCATTAAAGCGGCGATGCTCGCTCTGCGATTGAACTGCAGGCCGCCTTGTTACTGCGTTTGCGGAGGCAATTGTACCAGATGTTGGCAACTATCTTCAGATAGATGACAGGCACCTGCTGTTGAGGAAATTAAGCTCCTCGTTGGCCTCTCTGATTTGGGGAGAAGGAGGGGAGGGACAAGAAAAAGTGACCCTCCCACACACTCCATGGCGAGGCACCATCCTGATGGAGAGGGTGGGTGGGGCTTCCTGCCCCATCGCTCCCCACCCACCAGCTCCTTGTGCCAAGGACCCAGGAAGGGCCCACGAGGTATGGAGGGAAGGTGGAAAAGTTCGGGAGGAAACAAATTCCGGCTGGAGACATAAAGAGCTCTGCGCGATCCACTCCCTCAGCAGTTGCTCTTGGTAACGGTCTCAGAGACTCTTCAAGAGATCCTAAATTTGAAACATGGCTATGGACATTAATCATCATTAAAAGCCAAACAGGCAATTTTCAAACCATGTCATGCTGACTCAGATGGAGACAAAGGCTCAGAGAAGGGGGGAGGATGAGGACAAGAGAGATAAATACCCCCCATGCCACCGTGGACAAACAGAAATCATGAGAGCCCGTAATTCATTTTTCAGGGCGTTCTGAACATCAGCCGCTGGTTATGTGACAGCAGTGGTTCACTCCCAAGTCAGCAGGGCTAGCTGGGGTCTACCTTGCCGAGAGGTGGCCTCATAGAAAGGCACCAGTAAAATTCAACCACAGAGGCCCTGGGCCCTGGAGGTGCCACCTGACTCTTCCTTAGCAAAGGGCAGCCCACAGAGCTGCCGAGGGCCAAGCAGATGGCTCCATCCCGGGGGTCTGAATTCTGCGAACAAGGTCGAGTCCAATCATCTTTGCCTTTGCTAAAATGTGTGTGTGGCCCCTCGGATGGCCATGGGGTTATATCTGAGCATGGAGTTGAGTCTCCTTCCTCTTCTATGATCAGAGCTGAACTGGGATTGGGATACCCCATGTGTGACTCATCCTATCTAAAGGGGGTGGACCCAAGGACATCAGTGCTGACAACTTCCTCAAGAGAGGCAGCAGCTGGGACTCAGGGGCAGGGCAGGCCCAGCCAGACCCCAGGGTGTTCAGACAGTGGCTACCAGGTTTCTCTCTCAACCTCAGTCTTCATCTTGTGAAAGGCTCTCCATCGCTCCCTCCAGGTCCACACAGCTAAGAGCCCTAGGCGGTGCTAATCACAGCCGAGCAGATTAAATGACTCAGTCCAAAGAGTTGAAAATTTAACAGACGTGTTAAATCCTAAGTCTCCACCTCTACTGGTAGTCCAATTTGGGCTTACTCTAATATTTCACCACAAAGTAAAATGAAATATACTTCTTTATCCTGTAATTAAGGTTGTTTTGTGTCCTTAACCAATAAGAACTTCTTTGCTCTGTTCAAAAAAAAAGCAGAGAAATACTTCAAACTTCCTAGGACAGAAATGACAAATTTTCAGAGAAACACTTACCAGAGAATACAGAAATCAAGGCATCAATTTAATTTCACACTCTACCTGCCTTGGACTAATTTGTGTAAATTACATTTCATACTAAGAACCTCAGCCCACGTGACCACAATGGAGAAATAAGCAGCTTGCATCAAATTGGGTTTTTTCAGGTATAAATACATGGCTCTTTTTAGCATGTGAAGGTTTAGCTGGTTTTTCAATACAGGTTTTATATAAAAATTTCCAAGTGTTAATTTCCACATTTTCATTGACACGCCGATGTCATTAGGTTTTTACAGAGAACTCAAGAGTGCAAATTAATCCATGTGAATCGGGTTTTATCTTCTTTTAGGAAAATGATTATAACCAAGTTCTCAGCTCACAGGCGTGAGTTAGCAGAGTCAAGGATCCATTGCATGGAGCTGTACTAAGTTTCCATTTGCGTCTTCCATGTTCAGGAATGCAGCTGGACAAGTGGTGCATGGCGGACAAGCCTCTGCACATGTGTTCCAGGGTAAATCCTCTAGCCAGTGGCTGCCACAGCCACCCGGAGCACCTGTCCCTCAGCAACAGCACTCCATGGCCCAAGAGAAGTGAGATTCCGGGACCATCACTTCTTGCTTGTCTATAGTAATATTCCTATGTGACTGACATGGGCTTGCGTCTATTCTACCCCCCCCCCCCAAGTGTCTGGATCTGCAGCTACTTTAAAAAGATTTTTTTTTCAAATGGATTAAAGAGGTAGCAGCAGACACATCTTTCTGATGTATGTTTTAAAGGACTATTTTTCCAAATGAGTATACCCATGTCTATGACTAACCCTAACAATATCCTCAGTTCTATGAAATCGTTGAGTTCTTTGAGACTCAAGTTGGGGCCTGGGAATGTCTACGGCAGTAACTTTACCGCCCGTGGGCCAAATGCAGCCTGCCGCCTGCTTTTGTAAATGAGAGTTAAATTGGAACACAGCCTCGCTCGTTCATTTGCATACTGTCTGTGGCTGTTTTGTGCTACACCAGCAGAACTGAGTGGCTGGGACAGAGACTGCATGGTCCACAGAGTCTACAGTATGTGCTATCTGGCCCTTTACAAAGTCTGTCAACCAGTGGGCCATACAAACATGATGCTCAGAATGGGAATATGAATACTAATATGAATAATAAGCCACTATAATCCCTAGACACTGAGAAGATTTTATTTTAAAAGTTTTTTAAAAATGTACAACTGATTTGGGACACTTTATACAAACTGCCACTGATGGCAACTGTCCTCTCCTCCTAGGTGCATCTGAGCAGTCATCTTTGTCCACTTCCTTGGGCTGCCAAGTCCTTTCTCTAGCAGATTCCATGGGAAATCCATGTGGGAAGCCAACAGAGAGACTGAATTATAACATATGTCGCCTGAGGTTGTCTAGCACTGAAGAGACGGTGTCCACCGCCCCACTCATGGGTCAAACAAGCAACCCTGGCTTATAGCTTCTGCTCGGCATAAAGCATAAGATGGCAGAGAGGACGTGGAACATGGCAAGCATGGGAGAGTGCTTAAAACCTGGGGTGTGTCCTCAGTGGCTAACACACTTGGACAAGGTGGAGGCAGGCATTGGGATTTGAGCTCCCTCCTGACCCCACTCTCCAACTGACCTTAAAGAGTCACTGCCTTAAGCCCACTGAAGCGGGCCATCTTCACTGGGCTCTTTCCCATGTCAGCACAGGCGGGGCTGCTCTATCCAGGGGTGTGCGGAGCAAGCCAGGCCATGGGCTTCCTCCTACTGTCCATGCCAACTTCTAATGCAACCCAGAATAAATGTGTGTCAAGCACCTTTTCCAGATCAATGCTCAAGGTGGCATGACCCCCCTTCCAAGACTGTCTTAGGGGACAGATGAGATGGCCGACATAAAGGATGAGAGGTTCAGGGGAGGGGCTCACAGCAGCAACTATAGTCCCCACCCCTCAGCAGCAGCTGGCAGCTTCCTCCCTTGTCCTCGCTACACTTAGGCTGCACTGCAATTCTGTTCATTAGAATTTCCACTGCTTGCCTGCATGCCTCTTATGGGCAGGGACCCCACCTCACTCATCTCTGTGAGCCCAACATGGTGCCTAAGACCTAGAACTGGGCTGCTGAATGCATAGGTAGGTGGATAAGCACAACCAACCCAGGGCCTTTCAACATGTGGATGGAGACCACTCTTCTCCCCTTCCGGCTGTTATCATGGTCTCCAGCACCCTGGGAGCTCCTGACCCTCCCCAGTAACCCCCCCGACTAAGACTAAGCTGAAGGTCTCTCTGAGCAAAAGCATAGGAGGCCACCCAGCCAGAAGGAAGCAGCTGAGGAGAATCAGCATAAAGCACCCCCAGAAAAGCAACTAACAGAAGCTCTTTGATAGAATGGTGTCAAATACACCCAATCAAGACGGGATGCTACCACTAGTTTTGAAAAACTCCCAGCCCACTAGCAAACAGCATCTTCTATCAGAACAGGCCTTATGAAATCACTTGCAAGGGAATTACAGCAGCAACTTCCTATGGGAGGGGAAATTATTTTATGCAGCTTTCCTGTCTCATGTGCCTCCTTAATCCAAGTCATATGCAAGAAATATTAATGGAGGGTGGAAATCCTCCATAGGTGTGTTTTAAGAGCAGGCAGCTCTGGAGCACTGCAGTTAGCTTTATAAAGCTGCCTAAAAGAACATTTTCAATGCATGGTCTCTTTTGCTTTAAACTGATTCCTCCTTGCAAACAAACCAACCCCCCAACAAATATATGCTTTCCTGTGCAGAGCAGAAGCCTCTGCTGCCAGGCCTGCAAGGAGTACTTGGGGACAGCACCATAAAGATGGTGGCTTTCTGTAGAAACCTGGCATTTATCATAGCGAGAGCATTATCTTCTCAACAGAAGCTGACAATTTGTCCCCTTCTTCCCTCGAGAGAATCCAGTGAGATCACATTTGCTTCCCCTGCATGCTGTTTCTCCTACAACAACATTTCTTTGCCTGGAAAGAAAATATTGTGACTCCTTGCCATATTCACTTCATTAGCATAAGAGGAGAAAAAGCCAAATCCTCCCACGGGCCTACCCCCAGCCCCCAGGAACTCCAGCTGGGTTAAATCTAGATGGATCTTAGATGCGGAATTTGTCATAGAGCACTGGTGGGGGAGCAGGGACAGGGACTGGGAACAACTAAGAAACTAGCCCCTTAACTAGCCCCATTCATTTGTTACAAGGAAATGCTTTGTGCAGATGAAGGTAGGGCGTTTGTCACAGGGGGTGAACCTGGTGAAAACCAGCAGTTTGGGAGTATAGAAACAGGGCGTGGGCCAGGCACAGTGGCTTGTAATTCCAGCAATTCAGAAGGCTGAGGCAGGAGGATTGCAAGTTCAAGGTCAGCCTCAGCAATTTAGCAAGGCTCTGAGCAAAACACTCTACCTCAAAATACAAAATAAAAGGGCTGAGGATGTAGCTCAGTGGTTAAGCCCCTGGATATGGGGTGTTTGCATGACGGGGGGAGTGTGGCGTGGTAATGGGGAGCAGAGAGGGAAAGAAGGGAAATTATCATTGAGTACCCACATGCCAGACACTGTCTCTTTTTATAACCCCCATAAATGAAACTGTAGCCTCGTGTAACAGACACACAAGGTTCAGGGCACGAAATCAACAGCGCAATGTGACAATGCTAATGGCAAATGGGAAGACCTGGATTCAAACATTCAAAAACTCAGGTCTACCTGATCCCAGAAACCTGAATTGTCACAATTCCCAGGAGTCTGGCAGTGACAGTGATGTCTCTCTGTTCTTTGGAAAGGGAAAACACACCCACTAAAGCCTCTTCCTGGTTCACAACCAGATCTCCCAGTGTCAGAGATGTCTGCCCTTTGGCTTACTGTTGCTGGACCCATTTCTATTCCCCAGCCTTCTGATCAACCAGTCTGAGGAAGAAACACCCAATGCCTGCCTAGCTGCCCACCCTGGAGGGTGTGTACAGCTGTGAACCTGGTGAACCAAGACTCCCACTGGATTCTGAAATCCACATACCCTGAGACCTTCCACTCAGCAGGTCTATGGCTTTCCTTAGACTGAAGACAGAAAAAAAAGAGGAAGGGAGATTAAACACACACCCAATGTTAGCGCTCCTCACATCCTTCCCTTCTCTGGGGCAGCTGGGTGTCAACCCTCTGCACCAAAACCTGCCTGGCAATCTACCAATCTGGAAGGGCCTGGCTGACTAGCTCACCCTGCCCAGACATCACCTGAGTTCTATGAAGTTTTGGCTGTGGGGTACAAATAGCCCATTTTTCCTAAGCAGCGAAAGAATAATTGGTCCCGAAGAAGGAAGGGCTCCAGATAACAATATAATCTCTTAAAGCTCCATTTTAAAAGAAAAACCCTAATTTCACCATCAGAGACTCCTTCTCCAATGACTAGCATAGCCCTACCCCTTTGACACAATCCATTTTTCCCCAGGTGCTAGGCCACCCTGTATTGCTCAGCCAGTAAATAGACCCAGCTCCACCTGGGTGGAATTTGCCTCTAGTTGAGGCAAAGCGACTATACGCATTCAATTTTTTCCTCGATTCCCTCTTTCGTGTTCCCATTATGGATTCTCTGAGCTCCTGCGTTGTTCCCTCCTTTCTTATCTTTATGACACAATTTGTAATTATTTTTATTATTTATGTGCTTGCCTGAGGCTGGTCCTTCCACATCCCACCCCAGGCTAAAACTTACACTATAGGTAAGTACAGACCTTGTCTGTTTTGTCTATGGATGGGCTGCTCCTAGCTCAGTGCCTGGCATTCAGAAGCTAATCAAGATCTGCTGAATGAATCAGTGAACAAACGAGTGCCGCGTGGGGCCACGGAGGCAGTGCTTCCTGGGCCTGGTGAGGACGGATGGCTGTTTCTCTGCACTCAATGGTCCCACGATGTGCAGCTGTTACAAGATCGAAGGCTCTGTGCTTTTATAGGTTGTTCTCCCTCCCGCTTTACACTGACTTTATTAACATCGTCCAACCCCTTAATCGTGCGCTATAAATTCAAAAGAAGCCAGAAAACCAAGCTTATGAGAATCATATGTAAAAGGAAAAAGAAAGAAAACTTAAATGAGGATGTGAAAAGTTCTCCCACGAGGCAAAATAAACACATTAGTGGATCAATATAATTAAATGTATTTTAATAAACATCAGCTAAGTGATACTGGGACAATTTCCAGATAACGCCCTTTACCCCAAAAAGTTGTCCAATTATTCAAAAAAGTGAATAGTTCACCTATGGGGTCCAGCTGGAACGCTCCTTTGGCCACCTCAGGTCAACATTTTCCATCAAAGCTGGAGCAACCCAAAGGTCAATTCCACAAACTGGAAGCATCTGGCTGGCTAGACTAACCTTGAGGTGCCTCCCACCAAAGATTACACAAACTGAGTCTACGTTATTGGGTGTCACTCCCAGGGTTGGTGGAAGAACTGAGCAGTAAGCTTACCCGGGAAAAGGCAGAAGACAGAAAATGGAAGACAGAAGTATGTGTGTGTGTGTGTGTGTGTGTGTGTTGCTACACTGGCAAGCAGGTCTCCTGCTGGATAGGACTAGAGAGGCAATCCAAGCATATAAGAGGACTGGGATCTTGAAGGTGGAAAATAACAACAGCAGCTAATGTTTCTAGTCCGTACTAAGCATGTATTGTTTCTGGCCTGATGCTAAGAACTAGAGGCGCAATAGTTTATTTAAGCCTCATGACAATTCCATGTGTTAAGTACCATCATTATCCCCATTTTTCAGATAAACAGGTAGAAACAAGTGAAATGACCCATCTAAGTTTACACAGCAGGTGAATACATGAGCTGGATTTGACACCAGAGAATACAGGTATAAGCAACCCAGGTCCCTGTCACCAAGCAATCTGCTAAACCAGGGAGTCGGCAAACCACGGCCCACAGGTCCAATCTGTCAGCCTCTTGGTTTTTGTAAATAAAGTTTTATTGGAACCCAGTCACAACCATTCGTTTTCATATTGTCTTTGGCTTTTGTGAGACAATGGCAGTGCTGAATGGTTGTCAGAGACCATCTGAGCCTCAAAACTGAAATAGTTACTATTTGGCCCTTTACAAAAAAGTTTGCCAACTCCCAGGCTAGAAGATAAACAGCACCTGATTCTCAACTTTTCTACTCATATACTCCTAAGGGTCAAGTAAATTAAAGAACAACCCAGGATGGTCAGGTACAAGGACTGATGCAGCCATGAGCTATCCCAAAGTATCTCCAAGTCTCATTTTTTCAAAGGGAATTATGCAAGTTTTGTATTCTGGGCCCTTATTCTATATAACAGGTTTTAAGCGAAAAACCACAAAGTAATAACAGTTACCTTCCTGGAAGATGTGCCAAAACAAATCCACAACACTGCAAACTACTGGACCCATACACCCAACAGAGGGGCCCCTTGCAAGAGCAGCTCATGAGGAGCAACAAACCCAGAACTTCCTGCCAGAAGGCTAGGGTGGGCACCTTCTGCCCACTTCTGTCTAGCCAAGGGGCCTTGAGCAAGTCATTTACACCCTTCCACTCTTCTTTTCCTAGAAAACTGAAACAATAGTTACTATTTGGCCGTTTACAACAAAGGACTGTTGGGACAATTGTAAGACAAAGGACACATGAAACGTAAGGGCAAATAGGAATCCCTGAATCTGAACATAGGTGTCAATCTTCCTTTTCTTTTGGCTACTAAAACAGACCTATCAAT
This sequence comes from Geosciurus inauris, assembly GCA_004024805.1. Classification (NCBI taxonomy): domain Eukaryota; kingdom Metazoa; phylum Chordata; class Mammalia; order Rodentia; family Sciuridae; genus Geosciurus; species Geosciurus inauris. Next base: position 294,073 of record PVHX01000105.1, read on the forward strand.
GAAAGAAATGGGGTGGCCTTTTAAAAAGATTAAAATCAAGAATACTTGTCTCTGTATCAAAGAATCTCCGAGTTCCCTTGCAAAGGACTCCAGCACTTCATCTCCCAGCGGCTCACCACGCCCTTCTGACATTCCATAAGAAAGCTGGGAAAAAGGTCAGCAAGCCTGTCTCTGATCATTCCACACTCTCATTTATTTTTCCTGAAGTGAAAAGCTCCTTAAAATGTTTTTTCATATACTAACACGCTGTAAGCAAGTCAGAAAATATTTACCTCTGCTGCCAATTATAAAAGACCGTTAGCGACCTCAAAAACCAAAAATCTCTAATTTACAACTAATCCACTTGCACAAATTACATCTTCTACAACAGACCACCTAAAAACTGACTTCCTGTAAACAAACCACTCTGCTGGATTTTTTTAATCTAATTAAATCCTTATTTTGCTCTTAACTACGAGAAGCTCCGTTTTCACTATAGTGGGGCAAATTTTTTTATTTTCAAAAGTCAGAAAAATACTTCCCGAGCAGAAGCCCAAATGGGAGCCTGAAGGGATGCGACCCTCCAAGTCAGTGGCAGGCCACTGCTTGCTCCAAAGAGGGGACCTCTGGTCTGGGATCTCTGCCTTCCACCAGACACTTGCTCACTTAACACTTACTGGCCTGTGCTCAAGCAGGTCCTAGGCCAGCTCCTGCCCCAATCACTGGGTTAAATCAGGAAGGCAGAATGCAAATAGGTATGAAGTGGAATACACATACACATATTTAAATCTGCCTGAAGGTGGTCACAGAAGGTATGACTCTCCTACAGCATCAAGAATCAGACCAGGTGTCTGGATTTCTCCCCCTCCCTTTATTCAGGGTGACAATTCATTCTGATTTGCAAGTCTTCAGTCCCAGGCACACCAGGACAAGTCACCCTACCCTTAACCTGCCCAGGTTGTAGGCAGAAGTCCCTACAACCAAGAAACCACCAATAATATTGAGATTGCCTCCAAACAAGAGTTTGATTTCTATGCCAAGTCTAAATGAACTGGCTGCCTATCCTCTCTCCTGTTCCATCTTCAGCTCCCTACTCACAACAAGCAATCATCAGCCCTGCCCAGCAACAGACCCTCCATCCAGATCAACCTGAAGGCACCATGGCCACACAAATGTCCCACAAAGGACCACCACCTAAGCTGCAGACGGTCTGTGGCCTTAGGGCAAATGAAATCCCACTTTGCCAGAAAGTCTACTCTAGGAAGAAAACACAACGCGTTGGGAAAAATGGAAGTGGCATATACAAATTCAATCTCCCTGGATCTCCTATTTATTTTATGCTAAGTTTTCCTGGTGCTTATTAATGCCAGCTTTCCTTCTACCATTTAATCTCTGCTTCTATTTCATTCTTAGAGGCCTGTGATTATTCTAATTCAGCATTTGGATGACTTCATTTCCGCTCAAGTACACCCAGGTCAACTTGGATAGAAAAGAAAGAGGAGGAGAAGAAAAATAATCAGCTAAAAGCTATTAAATATCAGCCGTGTGCCTCCTGATTGGTTTTAAAGGCAGTGGTGAGGTTAGCAACAGTCAGAAACTCAACCCTCCTGCTTCTTCCTGCATATTAACATTTTTTCTAGGTCTCTCACTATTATGGCTTCGAATGTAAATAAAGCACAGATTGGCAGCCCACTTTGAGCTAATTCACAAAAACCAAGTCTGAAAATACAGAGCTGTAAAAATTTAAGAGGGCAGTAACTTGACAAATCCGGCCGTTCTACAGAGAAGACTATTTCTCTGAGGACAAAAGAAGGGGAAAAGGAAGAAAAGAGAAAAGCATCCACGACCCATGTAATGGGGTACCCTATTGACAGGGTGGGGGGCGGGCGGGAATCTCCATATCAATGTTCACTCCACCAAACAACAGAGTTCGATTTCTATGCCAAGTCTAAATGAACTGCGCTTTCTCTTCCACAAGAACCACCCCTTGCACCCACTGGCACAAGCCTGAGCCGTGATTCCTGGTACACTTTCAGTTCCCACTGGACTACATTGAGGGAGAGAAAGCGTTCTTTTCTCATGCTAACAACTCCATTGTAAGTGACCTCTTCAGAGGCCTCCAGGAGGACTCTGGGAAGGTGAGCCGTGAAGTATTTCAGGCCCCCTTCACCCTCCCCTATCCAGCGCCAGCCTCATTAACTCCTTTGCGCCCAAGGGCTACACCCCCCTATCCCCCACCCCCCCACCCCCTGTCCCTGGGCCTCCTCCCTCCTCTTGGGCCCAAAGAAAAATTAAATAAAGCTAAACTGTACTGGGGAATGCAGTTAAACAGCAACCCTGGGAAGTGTGGGCCTTGTTCCTCTACCTACTATGCAAATGAACATGGCATTTGATTAGCATAATCTCAAAGTTTTCCCAGCTTGCTACCCAGAAGGCTTCCTATTTTTCTATTTGTATATTTTAAAACACTGTTAACAGAGCAATAATAATGTCTGATGCCTCTGCCTAACAACAGCTGGCTATATTTTATATACTAAAAGGGAAATGGGAAGTTTTCCTGGAAACCTACTATCTATTTCAGGAACTCCTTTTTGAAGAAAAAATATGAAGATTTAAGAGAAGTGAGGTTAGGGTGCTCAATCTATTTCTAACTCACAACCTCCACTGGCTGCAGCAGAAATTGGTCTAGGGAGGCAAAGCTAATAAGAAAAACATGAAGTTATTCAGCAGCAGGAGGATATCCCAGCAAAGCCCAGGGACCGCGGTCCTCATCGGTGATGCCAGTTTGCTAGAGCCACCTGGCCTAGAAGGTGCAGGCAGGTGGATGAGGCAGCATTCTCCTGTCCACTGAAGACGACTTTTCCCACATCAGGGGGCAAATAAAGTTCCCTCCTCCTCTGACACATTTCCAAAGTAAGGGATTGGCATAAACCAGAAAAAACAAGACACGGGGCAGGGCTGTCCTTATTCTGGGCTATTACAGGAAGAAAATATAAGACCAAAAGTCGCCTTTGGCATACACAGCTGGGGAGGAGAAAATGATCCTTGCTGTAACCGAAGAAGGTCTGAGGAACATGCAGACTCTCCAGACTAAGGTCGAGCAGGTGACAGGCAAGCTAACTGTCCACCTCCCAGTCAACCCACCTGCACAAACCACTTCAGAAGACAAAGGCCTCCTGGGAGTACTGATGCCCACAAAGGACACACACAACTGTTTCCAGGCCTCATGTGAGAGAACCACACACAGCGCAGAGCTCCATTTATCTGCAACGCACATTTGGAAGTGCTAAAACTCTACCTCAGGATCACAGTCCACTTTGAGGAGTATGGTAACTTGCTTATTTATTTTCTCACAAATCTCTTGCCTTTCAACATCAAAGGCTTTCTAATACTTTCATTCTGGGTACTATTCTCCTCACACATACAGTATCAAAAGGAGTATCTGAGCATCGGCTGTGGACAGGCCGCCATCGCACCTGCACCTAAGACCTGTTGCTAGAAAATCACAGGCACCTACCTTCCCTCACAGCATGCGCACCCTCAGCCCCCCACCAGCAGAAGAAATGAGTGGGTCTCCTACGTTCAAAAGCCAATTCATTCTCATTTCCAAGTTTGCTTTTTTTCCAAAAGGCTTTTGAGCACCACTTCCCAAAGCTCAAGTTAAACTTCCACAGGCCCACCCACGACCCGAATCCAACACAGGGGTTCCAAGGACCCTTCCACCTCTTTTCCTCAGAGCTGCCCTTCCATGAGACCTGAAGAACCGAATTCGGAACCACAGCCTTGCAGGCCTTTCTCCTGTTGCCACATGAAGGACTGGCCCAGGAAGGGGTTAAAGCCCTCATGTCAACCACAAACTCGGGCACTGGCCCAGAAGGGACATGGGAACCAGAGCAGTGAGTGATAAAGGCCGGATTGTAGCAGCCCACTGAATTGGAAATGACTTGTAGGCCTAATGAAACAGAACTCTGGCAGTAAAACAGAATGAAAGGAATGAGACAATAAAAGGCAGGACAAAGGGTGCAGCGTCGTTTCAGCTTAGCAAAATAAGCTCACTTTGTTGTTGGGGAAAGCCAAAGCCGATTAGGATAAACCAATGACTAAGCATAAGTCTTCCAAACTAATTACACAGTTCGCCATGTGAAGTATAATTGGAAGCCTCCGGACGCGGGCCGCCTGGCTTTCACAGGAGCTCTATGGTGCGGCAACACCTAGCAGGTCCAGCGCCCACGCAGCCCTATCATCACGGGGAGCGGTGAAAAGGTGCGGAACTCCTCCACCCAGGATGAGGCAGAGGATCTGTTCAGTGCAAAGGCCTCTTTCTGATCTCCAAATCCTATAAGTGAAGATGTAAGACATTGGTACTTGGAGGAGAGGACCTCAAGGAGAAGCAGCAAACCAGTAGACATGGAGTCTCTTTGATCCAATGCATTTTAATCACCAAGCTAGGCTCTTCTGGGTGGCTCTGTGTGGAGAACAGGCCGATTCATTGCCTAGGTCTTCATGGGCACATCACAGCATCATTTATCTGCCATTTTTTGGAATGGCCTGTATACATCATTCCTGAACGTACAAAATCATGATCACAGATAATGTCCACTAAGAACCCAAGGCAGTTAAATAAATTACTATAGATCAATGTTTTTGACAAATGAATAAAACCCGCTCCCTATGAGAGGCTGCTTGGTGCCAAAGCGGGAGCCCGGGTTTTATAAACAATGGAAAGAGGAAAAAGAGTCGGTTGCACAAAAAGTAGGCTCTACCCAGCATGGGCTGCATGCTCTCAGACAGCTCCCCCTTCTCATCGTCTACACAGCAGGCATGCCACCTACCTCACTTGACATCTTTGAGAAGCACGTTTTAAAACACATTAAAAAGCTCCAAGCACATGTAACTCAAATTCAGAAACATGAACACACGGTGAAAGCACCTTCGTAGTAAAATCTGATCCTCACAATCCTGAGTTCTGTTGATTTCAAGAGAGCACACGGAACAGGGAGATGGAAGGACTCTGCAGTTTCTCTGGGTCTTACTCATAGGATGAGGATTCCAGTTTATAAATAGTGGCTTTTTCCAAATAAAGAATCCCTTCACTGTCCTTGTATCATGAAGCCTGGAAATAAATTCTAACATAGTTAAGTCTGTTTTGCTTATTACATGCCATGCTCACCGCTGTTTAAGATAATGTATTATTTTTGTTACCATCTATAGGTAGGTACTTGCAATTATGACCTAGTTATATTTAAACCTTCTATATTACTGACTTCTCAAGGTTAAAAAATCCAAGCAATAATTCAGTCCAGAGGTCAGCAAACTGTGGCCTACAGGCCAAACCCAACCCACCATCTGTTTTTTTTTTGGGGGGGAGGGTACTGGAGATTGAACTCAGGGGCACTCGACCACTGAGCCACATCCCCAGCCCTATTTTGTGTTTTATGTAGAGACAGGGTCTCACTGAGTTGCTTAGTGCCTCGCCATTGCTGAGGCTGGCTTTGAACTCGCGATCCTCCTGTCTCAGCCTCCCTAAGTGCTGGGATTACAGGCTTGCACCATCGCGCCCAGCTCCACCATCTGTTTTTATAAATAAAGTTTTGTTGAAAGAAAATACACCACATCCAACTGATTACTTGATGGCTATAGCTGTTTTCACCCTAGGACAGCAGGAGTGAAGAGCTGCAACAAGGCCCAGACTGCTTGCTTAGCCAAAAATATTTACTCTTCAACCCTTCACAAGTTTCTCAACCCTTTTCCTCAGAAGAGGAACTGAGGCCAAGAAAGAAATAGCCTGTCATGCAGGGGTCACCCCACTATCAGGCCCTGGAATACCTTCTACTTGACCTTTCTCCTAGGACGGCACCAAAACAGCTACCCAGGGTGAAAGACGGCCATCCAAGTTAGCATAGTCCTTATGCCAATGGCCACACTTCATGACTTCACCTTAAACATAACAAGTAATGACGTCTCCAACCTGAGGGGGTAAATATTCTGGAAGGAAGGTGGGAATTAGCACAAAAGGAAGCCTCCAATTTGAGTTATTTAGAGCTCTCGGTGTGTCATTCTAGACCCACTCCACACACAGTAATGACATATTTAAACATCCTGAGCTCAGCCCCTTGATAGCAGTCTTACCCATCTTGACTGCCACCTGAAATTGACAGTTGCAGCAGCTGCCACCTCAGGCAGGATGGAAAGAGGAAGAGGAAAAGGAATGACAGTGAGAGACCCAAAAAGTGGCACACCTTGTGTGGAGCCTATACAGGGGCGAAAGTTCTGGACTTGGAGGAAGAGGAATTCTGACTCTTTCACTGCTTCAGCAGGGTGACCTTGCTGAGACTTACCCTGCCTGACCTTTACTGTCCACCATCGCCAAATGGGCTGGGTAACACCGATGAATATCCATAAACCTTGGCCTGCCAAAGGGACAACATGTTTTCCTCTCCTCGGCAGTTTCCCTGCCCTAAGTCTTTCCTGAGGACTGATCAGCAGTTGGCACCAGGCACAGAGTTCAGGTTCTATTATCAGACATACCTAGGGACAAGAATTCTGTGCCCAACTCAGGAGGTCATGACCTGAGTCAAAGACAAAATTCCAACAAGACCCCATTTAATAATCTGCAACATGAGAATACAACCATCAGCCTCCCAGAGAAAAAATTCAACAAGATAATATAAGTGAATGGCCTGGCCCAGAATCCAACACTTAATAAGCACTAATTATCAATAATAAAATTACACCTCACTAATTTGCAGTTGGTTTGAGGGTGGCCCAAAACAACTTCACATGTGCATGTGTGCCCGTGTTCATGCACGAATGTGAGTATACTTCAAGTGAGTGTGTCCTGCTTCCTTCATCCAGAATATAAACTACCAAGAGGCAGCGTCAGTTTCTCAATTTTTCTGTTACCTCCTTTCTCAGCTGCTGGATTTACTCATGGCCCTTAAGGCCTAGCAGCAGACTTTCCCTACTTTGATCATTCTGGATTCAAATGAATTACACCAGAATCCTGAGAGGTGCTGAGTCCTGCCCGAGGGGCCAGAAACGTAATATTAGCCACCAGCAAAGGAGAAATGAGCTCTTCTGAAGACAGACCCAGATAATACGCAGAGCATATGTACAAAACAAGCTACTAACATGTGAGCAGAGACTGTTATGATTCTGATACATTCAAAAGCCTCCTTAGTCCTTTAATGAAACACTTGGTAAGTTTCTACATCCTGCCGGAATCCAAAAACCTTAGTGCAAAATTAACTGGGCAGCGTCAGACCTGGAGAGTGCTATGCCGGGGAAGATGGTCTGTGACTGCTTCGCAGACAAAAGGACAACTGTTCTCAGTACAGCGAGGGAAGCTGCCATGGGCATGGTCACAGCCTGCAGAGCACCCCCACTGCTGGCCTACTGAGTCACAATTATAAGTGATAATGAAAAACAACAAAAGACAGAAAGAGAGAAAGGAAGGAAGGAAGAGAATAAAGAGAAGAAAAAACAGCGTCAGGGACGTGCAGAGATGTACCGTGTGTTGGCAAGTACAAGCCTGTCTGGAATATTCTAAACACCCATCTGGGCAACGCCAACTTCCCTGACACCTGCAGGCCCATGAGATTCCAAGGCAAGTTATAGCTCGAAAAAGAAATCCCACCTCATGTTTGCAAACACTACCCCTGGACTTGTTTTAAAGGCAGAAAGGCAGCAAAAGGGCTCATCCTCCAGAGCCATCATGCAAAATGGACTTGTCTCATTTAATTACTTCCAATCCCTCTCCATAGGCAGGGTGGGGCCAAGTGATGCACAAACCCCACTTGGTGCTTTAAAATAGTCTGGGGTAGAGAAGTACTCTAATGTACCCTAATGTGCGTGGTCACCAACACACTTAGCTACTCCTAGAACCAGCTAGAATGAAGCAGCCCCCAACTAGCAATTCCAGAAAGGACGTAGGGAGGGCCTCTTTCAAAACCCACCCGGATGGCCAATTCAGTGCCATTTCAAATTGCATGTCTGGGCTGGAAGAGGCTGGTTCTCCTTGTCGCTTGGCCTCCCATCCGTGCAGAAATTGATTAACACCAGAGACAGGAAAATCTCCATTTCAAGGCTAACTAAAGGTCATGGCCCTCACCTGGGAATGGAGTCCTACCTGCCCACTGCCTTGGGCAAACAAATAAAAAGCACAGAACCTTCAGGCTGGCCAGTGGGCAACAGTGCCCATGTCCTGCCCATGGCAAGTGTAACAGTCACTGTGAGAGTAAATGAGCGACAGGGGTCAGAATAGCCGCCACATCCTCTCAGAATGCCACAGCAGCTCTGCCATGCCAGCCCTTTGACAGGGAAGAGGCAGGCTTATGCAGGAGATGGCTACACACCTGGCTTCCCATAACAATGCCCACAGTGACTCAAAGTTATAGGAAGCAGAAGGCCAGCTCAGTCACTGTCCTGCCAGTCTCCTTGGACCTGACATTTCCACAGAAGCCAGAGGAGGGAGACTACAAAAGAGACCCCTGGGGCAACAAGGCCATCTAAAGAACTCATTCACTGCCTCCCCCAACCAACTAGAAGGAGGCATGAGAACATGACCCTTGGATGCTCATCTTGTCTGTCTGATTCTCCATCTGTCACATGTGCACCTTCTCGCTCTGTTTCCTGGCTGATCTGGGGATCTTGACCCCAGCCTGCTTCAGCAGCAGAGCCTGGGTTATCATTTTGCTGCTGTCTCCCAGGCACTCAGGTCAGAGAATGCTGACAGGTACAGGCTGGCATCTTTTCCAAGTCTCCTTGGGCATTTAATGAGGAGAGTTCGGCTGCCAAGGGCCCCAGGGAGCATCATGTCTCGATGCCTTTGCCAGAGAGGCACAGAAGGAGGAAGTCCCGCTCTGTGAGTCACAGCCCCGCACAGCCCCTCCCCCCCCAGTCCAGGCCCCACGTGGGCAGCAAATGCCTGCAAAACCACATTGAAAGGCCACTCTGTCTGCTCCTGCAGGCATGTGAGACTCAGTCTGACCCCAAGCAGACTCTTCCATTGTAGCTCCTGCAGAATTTCACTTAAATCATGATGGCCAAGTTCAAAGACAAAGGATATAGCTTTGGTAGAGGCAAGGGCCACAGTGGCCACTCCTAAGGACCAGTGGGACTACCTCTGGCCTGTAATATCCAACCCCGTGCAGTGCTTACCTTGCCAAACTGCTCAAAATATTGCTTTACATCTTCCACTACTGTGTTCGCAGATAATCCGCCTACAAATATTTTCTTTGTTCTTGTGACCATCTGCAAGAAATGACAAGAGAGGAGCACAAGTTAACCAGGTTATCTGAAGCAGTGCTCGATAAGATGCTGAAGCAAGCCACATTCCACGTTTCTCCAGGAAGGCAATTTTAGATCTGTGCAAGCTGAATGGTCCGAGCCACTGGATATCTAAGGATGCTGGGGTCTGTCACTCTGAATATTTTAGGCATTCAGTCTGCTACCTAGAAGCTTGAGCTTCCTACAGGCAGAGGGGACTTCAGGACTTCAGTGGCCATGAGCCAGTTTCATTCTGATATGACTAGGATACAATCCCACATCAAGCTATTTTAAACTTCAGAAAAACAAACAAAACAGAGCTGCGTGCATGAAAACCGCCGCCCAGAAATATTCACAAGATCTTATTAATAAGAATTGCACATATAATTCAAAACTAAGTGTGGACTCTCTGGTCTCTGCTGTCCTGGTGCTGTGTCCGCAAACAGAATACCACGCACCCAGGGACCACCCTACAAGCTCTGTCCTGCACTCCTTCCCCTCTGGGTTTTGTGTAATTCATCTTGACTCAAAACCTTCTAATCCCCAGGTCTCCCCACCTTTGTTCACACAGGTCCTTTCCCTTGGAATTCCTCTCTACCCCGAAGTGTCCCTGTGGCAAGTTATAACCATTCTGCAAAGGACCCACAACCTTCTCCAAAATTCCAAGTATCTACTTGGTGTCCCAGCAGGGAACTACCCCTTGCTCTTCTTAAGTCCTCTAATACTGACTGCATCCATATTCTTCTCAATCCATATTCTTGCCACCCAGGCTTCCTCCTCAGATTGTCAGCTCCTGACTCCTGGAATCCTCTGTGATGCAGAGAACAGGGTCAGGCACAATTGAGTCCATGCTGAATGCTTAGTGCTCATGAAAATGAGCAAATATGGCCACATTTGGGGATCCCATCAGTTTCAACACAAAGATAAAACTGCTCAGAGCAAGGACCAAGTGTCTTACACGCAGTATCCAAAAATTAAGGAAATAAGCATCATTCTTTGAAGGCTGAATTTAGGCTGTGAGTGTTGGTTTTGATTTTGTTTTAACATTGAAATAAAAAAAACTAAAAAATTAAGTGGGTGCAGGGTCTCAACTGTTGGGGTAACAAATAATAATAAAACATGCCATCTGTATCTGTCACAACTGGATGCAAGATGCCACAGTCCAGGGGCCCTGGCCCTGGATGCCTGGATCATCAGGACTCCTGGCATGTTAGCCATTTGAACAAAATGAACTAACCCACCTCCAACAGGAGATCAGCTGAGTGACACCAGTGACCTGCAGGAGTATAAAAGGTACTGGAAATATAATATTAGTGGCTAACTCTGGGTGTGGTCCTGAATGGGACTCATCTCTGTAGGTCTATTTTGTCCTCTGCTCCATGAGGTGCTGAATCAGAAGCCCAAATCTCCCCCACTACAGAACTCTCATGAGTGTGAGAGCATGATAACCATGAGGGATAGAGGTCCCCAGACTTCGAGGAACTCAAGTTTGGGCTTAGTGGCTCCCAAGATGTACATATGTTAACACAGCCCAAATTGGAAAAGCCATAAAATGGACTTTCTGCACAGTTTCAAGATGTTGTCCTAGCCACCACATACTGTCAGTTACCTTCCTCCTAGGAGTGCCCTGCAGTGGCTTGTCTAAGCATCTAAAGCTGTGATTTACTGTTTTCCATCTCTTTTCGGATGACTGGGGGACTTGATGAGATAATATATGTGAGGACATTCTATAAAGATCCTGCCAACGTCCACACTTCCCAAGTTCCAAGACCCTTTCATTAGCAGGTGGGCACCCCACTGTTGCTCCTTATTGACCATTTCCCTTCCCATCCATTCCTTAGACTCCCTGGCAGATCAAGGTCGCCTTAATGGTGGAGCTCCATCAGGCCCTTTCCAGATTTAACTGTCTCCCTGCACTCACTAATGATCAAATTTTACTTAACCTAACTTTCCTAATGTATTCACTCCACAGACACATTAAGTGCTAGGCACTGGAGCTTACGTTCTAATAGAACATAGAATTCAATCCACTATAAAATGTAGATATAATAATTAGCCTACCACACAAGGTTCCCATTAGGGCTAAATTAAATAACATATGCCAAAGAGCCTAGTAGGACACAGTGTAGATGATAAATAAATGGTCACTGTAACGCAATCCAATGTCAGTTACTAAATTCATCCCCTAAGCTCAGAATAAATGTGCAGCAGGAAGGCGCATAGTACAAACGGCTTTGAAAAATCAACTCGTACCGCCCCATTGTCTTCCCCTAGAATTTCAAAAACACTTTACTCCATCTCTCTATGGTTTTCAATGCACAAAAACTCCCAACAGATTAATTTCAGAATTTTTATTTCTTTTTCTTACCCCAGCCAAGTAACTATCCGTAAAGAAACAATAATGTGATCTACAAACATGCGCTAGCGGAGCTCTCGACTTAAGGAATTCTGGAGAGGCATTCTATAAAAGTAGCCCCGACATCTCCCTCCTACATTGTTCAGAGCCAGGCAGGTCAACCACAGCAGGCCCTGTCTATCTTCCAAACATCCATGTGGACCCAGAGAACGAAATGACCACAGTGTCTTCATTCCAAATTATGGAGTCAACCTAATGCTCATTCCCCGGGAACTGATTAAATGGACTCTGCAAACACCCTCCACTGTCGCCTTGCAGCCATAAACATGCCAAGACAGAACCCGCTACATGGAGGCAGACATCCAGCTATAAATCTACACAGCGAGCCCCCCACCCCCATGCCACCAAAAAAAAAAAAAAGCCTTTAAAACACTTTTAAAAACAGAGGAGAAGAATGAGAAATTCCAGGCCCCAGACAATGCACCTAAGTGTCTGAGTTAGTAAAACATCCTCTCCAGGAACCAGCTCAGATACAGTGATGGATCCCACTCCTTGGCCATGCTAAAGGACTGTTTTAATCAAAACCTTCCAAATGTGAAAAGGCCAGAGGAAGATGTGCAACACTTAGTTAGCTGCTCACCTATGATGTCTCAGCTTCAAGAGATGGGAGCACAGTGGGGGCCCTGTGGGCTGTGCACAGTGACCTCTCTCCTGCCAAGGCTATGTGGGGAGGTGGGAGGGTGGGGGTCATCTACTTGGGGAATCCTGACACCATTACTGTCAAATGGGCTGTGGACAGGTCTGTGATTTGCATTCTGGAGCCAGAGGACCCTAGAATCACATTCTTCTCTCCATTTCCCTTCCATCTCCACGGCAGGTAGGGGCCGGGGAGCACATGTGTATTTGAGATAACTCTAGTCCCACCCCTTGAGTCCTGGCTTCTGTTTACCAGGAACCATCTAGTAGCCCCCTGAACTTTAACCTTTTCCTGACCTTAGAAAACAGTGAGCAGGACAAGAGAACATTCATCCCCTGGCTCTATACTCCTTTGAGTTATTTTAAAAAAGAAAAAGAAAAAAAAAAACCTCTACACCCAGTGGAGGGAGCCACCTCTGTTTCCTTGCACCACACGCCCTTCAGGAACTGTTTCCTAACCTTCCGCCTGACACCAGTGTAGCACTTAACCCTTGGAGTACAGGAACAACAGCCGCAGCACACCAAAATGCTGGGAGGACAGCACTTGGTCCCCATAGTACGCCAAGATGAAAAGAGCCGCCCATGGGTTCTAGAAAGTGCTCAGTGCAATGCCCACTGGGAAAGTGATCTCAAACATCCTTTGCCGGGGGGATTCTGGTGGCCAGGAAACCCTTTGTTGTAGGAGTGCTTTCTACCACTGGAGACACTCCCTGACACCTCGGCATCCCTTGGGCTACAACTCCTGCAAGAAGTCCCTCCCTTTAAGGTTTAGGGTGTCACTCTGGAAAGTGAGGTGTGTGTGGGCGTGTGTGTGTGCGCGCACGCGCACTCTTGCCTGTTTGCACACAGGCAAGTAGGGAGTGGTCAAGCTCTCACAAATCCCCACTGCAAAGTTTTGCATGTAGACCGTAATTTAACTAAACAACAATGCTCTCCACACGCCCCTTGGCTCCACAAAGAAAGCGCCAGCAGCCATGCCAGTTTGGAAAATTGCTGTTTACACGTAAGTACTGGCCAAAGCCAGCTGCTAACTACCAGGGCAAAGAACCCCACCTTCTTGCCTCTAGCTGAGATCTGGTCTGTTGTGGTTTTTTTAAAGTATTAAAAATTCTCTTTTAAAAAATGATCACTCAGTAGGGACACTGCTTTGTATTTTTATGAAATATGCTAAAGCAAATGGCGTGTGTGTGTGTGGTGTATGCATGTGTGTGAACACACATGCATGTGCTGAAAGCAGAGGAGGTGAGGGGAGGTTAGAAACGAGAAATGCCTTTGCAGTACTAGGGGCTGAACCTGGGCATTCTGCCATTAAGCTACACCCCCAGCCCTTTTTATTTTGAGACAGCCTCAAACTTGTGAGTAGCTGGGATTACAGGAACACAGCACTGCATCAGACAGAGAAACTTTCAGGAAGAGATGGAGGGGAAAAGAGCTATGGCAACACTGGCCCAAAAATATTAGTAATCACAGAAGAAAAAACAATATCAAACAAATAAACAAACAAACAAAAAATTCGTAATCCTGACCAATGCATGGAAAGGCAGGAAATGGCTTGATGGGTAGGGGAGAGGCCAGAGAAATCAAATCAGCTCCTTCTATTATCACATCCCTGAAAAGAGTTCAAAGTCCCCTTGGTGTAAAATAGGAGCCATCTTTACTGCCAAGAGCACAGACTCATTTTCTAATGCTCTTTCACCTGTGGAAACCCAGCATAGATAAAGCAGAGGAAAGAGAATAAAGGGCTAGTGTGGAATGGGATCTTGCAAACTTTCCAGGCTACCACCCTCATCATGCAGATGGAAGAATGAAGTACCAGCAAGAATGATATGCTAGTTAAAGGAAAGGTGGGTGGTTAGGAGGACAGCTTCCCTGGGTCCCAGACAAGGGCTGTGTCCACTACTCCATACTGTCAAGCGACCATAGAGAACAAAAGTGCCCACTAAATTCACAGTGAGGAATGAAACCACACGCTATCCCCCAGCATCACAGTGTTCCCCCACTGCACTTAAAGATTAAGTCCAGTCTCTATATGGCAAAGACACTGACTGAGGTCCTGAACTCCAGGTCCCAATCCCCAGGGTGTTCCTCCAAGGGATCTACTCTCTACAATTCTATTTCTTCCAGGATTTTCTTCCATCTTTCTTTCCTTACCCTTCCACCAAACTACCACTCTCACCGCCGCCGCCACCACTACCTTCCTGCCACTGCTACCCTCCCTGCCGCCACCACCATCAGGATTCCCCTCACCTTGACATCAGGATCCAAGGGGAGAGCTCACTTAGCAAGCAAAACTAGAACTTGGGGCAGGAATTGGGAATCTTCTCCAAATGCTTCTTGAGTCACATGTGAAGAAGAGATTGTGGTGGATTGAAGAGCATCTCCCCCAAAACTTGTGACCGCCCAGAACTTCAAAATGTGACCTTATTTGGGAAGAAGGTCTTTTCAGGCGTAATTAGTAAAGAATCTTGTGAAGAAATCATCTTGGATGTCGAGTGGGTCCTAAATCCAATGACTGGTGTTCTTGTAAGAGGAGGATAGGATATACAGACAGAGGGAAAAGGTCGCCATGTGAAGATGGAAAAAGATCAGAGGGATGCTTCTATAAACCAGGAAACACCAAGGATTGCCGGCAACTACCAGAAGCTTGGAGAGGCCTGGAACCTATTCTCCCCTCAGAGTCTCCAGAGGAACCAGCCCTGCCCCTACCTTTACTTCAAATTTTCAGACTCCAGATCTGTGAGGGTACATTTTTGTTACTTAATCCACCAGTGTGTGGCCATCTGTCCCAGTAGCCACAGGAAAGACCTGCATGGGAGATACTCTGAGCAACCACAGCCTTGGCCTCTCCTTTCCCTGCGAGATTTCACCTGGCAGGTCTGCATGGTGAGGCGGTGGGGGAACATGTTACTCCCACAATTGTGACAACTTGAATCTGTCTTCCCAAGGCAGGCAGGTGGCACCCACCACCCAGGTCCCCACTGCAGGGGAGATGCAGGGAGTCTGCCTCTGCCTTAAAAGTTAAGACACACCTTTATGGAGGTGAGAGGGTAGGGAGAACAAGGTGCCTGTAAGTAGAAGCAACCCAAATGTTGCACAAGGACCTCAGTCCCTGAGACGGAACACAAGATAAAGAAGGGCCAGGGTTTACATAGGGCAGTTTCCTGCCAGATAAAATCAAAGAGGAGAAAGGTCCTGTTCCCCAGGGGAAGCCTTTCCTGATTCTCTTTCTATGCTTTGAGTTCTCCTCCCTCACTGCAGGCCCTGTGTGGGCCGGGCCCTGTCTCTGCCCCTCCAACCAGTTCCCTTAGGTCACCCCCACATCCCTCCTGCGTCTTGCACATGGAAACTGATGCTCGGGGGTCTTAGGTATCCCAAGTCAATAGCATTGAGAGAACAAGACAGAGTCAAAGGCCTCCCTTTGTGGTCACTGAAGTCTCTGGCACCTTCATTGGCAATGATGTTGACTTCTTTCTTCCCAGCAGAAAATCACAACTGGGGAAAGAGAAGAGCTGAGGCCACCATGAGGAGCAAGTGTGACTTTGCCCTTTTCAATTTCAAGGCAGAGGTGCCAAAAGGACAAGTCAGATTTCACTGGTGGAAATGTAAAATGTTTCAGCCGCTTTGGAAAGCAGTCTGCAGTTCCTCAAAAGATCAAACACAGAGCCACCAGACGACTCAACAATTCTGCTTCCTGGTATATACGCAGGAGAAAATAAAACTCTTCCATCCAAAACCGTTTACACAAATGTCCACTGGCAGCACTGTTCCTAACAACCCAAAAGCAGAACAGCCCTAATGTCCCTCAAGGGAGGAATGGATAAACAAAATGTGGTGCATCCACGGCAGAGTAGTATTCAGTCATAAAGAGGAAGTGCTGACAGATCCGACGACACGGGTGAGCCTTAAAAACTTCGGGCTAAATCAAGGAAGTCAGTCACCACAGATCACAGACTACAGGATTCTATTCATGCAAAAGTCCCGAATAGCAAAATTGATACAAACAGAAATAGACAGTGATGGCCTGGAGTTGGGGGAGAGGAGGAGGTAATAGCCAAACAGTGCGAGGGGTTTTGTTTCTCGGGGGGGTATTTGGTGTTTTTTTTCACCCCCCTTTATCCTGGTACTGGGGACGGAACCCAGGGATGCTGTACCACTGAGCTACATTGCCAGTCCCTTTTTATTTTTTACCTTGAGACAGGCTCTCTCAGTTCAGGCTGGCCTCAAATTTGTGATCCTCCTGCCATAGTCTCCTAAGTTGCTGGGACAACAGGAGTGCACCACAGGCCAGACTGGGTTTTATTTGTTTGTTTTTGTTTTTAAGGTGGTGAAAATACTCTAAATTGACTGTGGGAATGAGTGTACGTATCTGTGAATAGACCAAAACCCACTCAGATGTACACTTAACTGTACAACCGTATGGTATATGAATAGTCTCAATAAAGCTGTCAAAAAAGGTGGGGGGCAGAGACCCTGGAGCCAAGAATCTGACCATAAAAAGGGCCTGAAATCCAACCCAGTGCCCCAGAAAACGGGCCCCACTGCTTCATGTGCATCTGAGTCCACGTGCCTAGATTCATCCACAGGTGACCACTGGAAAAAGGTGTAACATTATATTATATTGCCAGCTGCAGAAATTAATTTAACTTCAGAGGAAACTAATTACAAATATAACCCCAAATGCTTCTCCAAGTTCTCCCTCCCTGTCTGTAGTTATTAGACAGAGAGCGCTAGGGTTCAAGCTACAATTTGGCATTCCTTCTAAATAGCTTTAAAATTGGAAGGAAAAAACAGCCTTCACCTATATGGGGCTGGAATATAATTTACACACAATTATACGACATAGTCAGGTTACAACATTACCTCTGATTAAAACAACAGTAACTCACTGGCGGGAGGCTGGGCGTTCTCTCCTAATGAGCCCATCAGGATGCGTCAGCAGGGAGCTCACGCTCCCCACCCTCATCCCAGAGCCCTCTCTGCCTGCCTCCCTCCCAGACTCATTTAAAAAATACTACTTCCTTTTACCCTTGGGGGAAAAATGGCAGCCGCCGGGGTGACCTGTCCACAGATTATATCAGAGACTAATATCCTAGATAGTAGCAGTGAATCTTATTGGGGCCGAGGGGAGGGAAGAGAAAAAGGTACAGAGATGTGTGCTGCTTTGGAAAGCACAGGAAATTAAGGAGCACAATCCATGCGTCAACTGAAGCTGAGCCAGGCGGCTGGTCATCCCAACCCACAGGCGCCCAGGCCGCTCTGCAGCGGTTGGTAGTTTCCTCCCCACCATCCTTTCCTTCTCAGAACCCCCCACCCAAAGCTCACCACTCAGTGAGCCAGACTTACAACAGGCAAGGCCCCAACAACTTTCTCCAGTGTGCCCACGATTACAAACACATCGATGCAGATTAAAACCCATCATCTTTCATGGCAGAGATATTAAGCAAAATTAAGTAAGTATTCTTTACTGTTGCTGAACCTTTAAGGAGGCTCGCATTTCTGCCTACAAGAGAGGTGCCACCAAAGCCCCAGAAAGGGACAGGCAAGCCAAAGTTGATTCTTCATAAACCTCAGAGAGAGGTGGAAAAGAGTGGGCCAGACAGGGTGGCGGAAGGGCAGGAACTCAGTCCTCGCACCTGTGCCTGTCTCTCTAGCTGCGGGAGCCTGAGGTGCCCACCCAAAGTGGAATTCTGAAGATGCATAAGATGACTCACAGGGAAGGGCAGAACCCTAGAAACGGAGACACGGGTGGTCTCAGGCGCCCACGTCTACGGCCCAGGCCCAAGGTGACGCAGTTTAAAGAAAGGATCCAAATATAACACAACAATCATAATGAGGTTAAAATATCTTCTATCAGTCTACACGTTTTTGCATTGTCAAGCACCCCTGTGTATGCTGGGATGTGCTAAATAACTAGCCCTGGTTTGTCACATAGATTGGGGTCAAGTTTCTTAACGGCTCTGGGCCTCATATCCCCCCCTTCTACAAAATGGGCATAAGACCCAGTGTAAGTAACACCCACTGAGACAAGCAGTGTGGCACTGTAACTGAGAACACCCACGGTTCTCGCTCTCTTCCAGCAAAGGCACCAAGGAAAACCCTGCCAGCTGTGCCCACGTCTGCTCCCAGGCTGCAGCCCCCCTGGTGTCTGCTTCCAGGCTGAACAATGCCTGAGATTCCCCTTCTTCCTTGCAACCAGAAATAAATCCCTTGTCTACTGTCTTAAAGGGCACCGTGTCCTCCCCATGACCCAGGGAGGGCTGAGGAGCCATGTTAGAAAGAAGCCAAATCAGGCCATGTTAGTCATACAGTCAGGACTGCAGACCCTCAGGTGCAAGTTCAGGAAAAACAAGCTGCAGAAGATGGATTCTGAGGAAGACCGCCTAAGAGAGGATTTGTAGAACACGTTCCCCCAGTAGTCTGGGAGCCACCTGCAAGAATGTGGCCTGTCTTGTCACCAATAATCTGACCTGCTCTTCTTCAGACGGAGAGAGAACAAAAACTTCGCTGGTAGGTTTTAAAGCCATGGCGTCCCATCCCCCAAACCCTCCAGTTGATTTTGTGAAAAGAACAAATGGCAGCCTTAACCCTTAGCCTTGATTACCATCATTACCATATTTTAGATGTACATGGCAATCAGTTCCTGATGAGCGAGCTGTACCCACCTCATCCACAGCGCTGAGCCACCACTGACATTCCTGTAGTGTGGCTGCTCAGCCCTGGCTGCATATTAGCATCACCCCGAGATCCCCGAACCAACCTCCAATGCCCAGGCATCAGTATTTTTAATACTCTCTAGAAGATTCTAACTTGCAGTCAGGAATCTACAAGGGGCTGTCTCTGCCTTCCTTGGGGAGAAAAGGTGAAGATGGACGCCTCAACAAAGGCCTGGGCTCTCTCCCACCATTACCTTCCCTGAACATCAAGGGAGAAAGGCCACGGATGAACGGAAGGAACTGGGGTGTGAGCCAGGGAGAGCTGGGCAATAGTCCCAGCTCAGCCTCTTCCCTAACCGTGCAGTTTGAGGTGAGCCATGTGGAGAGGAAAGAAAGTATGTTAAAGCCCAGCAGGTTATGGTCCAGCAGGTGCTCTAAAAACATTTGTGGAATCCCAGGAGAGCGGAAGTGCAGCCCAAGAGAGTAAGGGACGAACGTTGGAAGAGCACACTGGGCCATAACCACTTGCTCATTCTCCCATCCAACATGTTCCGAGTGCCTACTATGTACCAAGTACTCTGCTCAGCTCAGTGGACAGAGTCCATGAGACCCTGTCTCTGCCTTAGAGGTGCTTACAGCCCAGTAAGGGGCTTCACTTTGGGACCCAGGACTGGGCATGCCCTGCAGCCTGGAGGTCAGCAGAGGAGAGCCAGGAAAGGAAGCGGAGAAGAGCCTCCCCAGCAGAGGCTGCAGCACCTCCACTATCTAGCAAAAAGGCTGCTGGCAGCGGCCAGTGCTGTGGAATGTGAGAAGAGGTGGGCAGGTGGACAGAGAAGGCCTGCAGGCCAAGCCAGGGAGGCAGAACTTCCACAGGGGTCAAACAGGGGAGTGACTTCTCATTCTGGTTGTTAAGAAGAAAAGACCCATTCCCCAGGGTGGAGGGGGAAACCTGAGTCATTATTAATGCTTAGATGTTGGCAAAAAGATTTGGGCAAAAGAAAGGAATGAATCAGGAGGAAGGGACTGGATAGCATCCCAATGACCAGCCTGTGGCTTGGGGTCAGTTTCTCATACACAGATCCCTTCCAGCTCTGCCATTCTACTCTTCTAGAAATGTCCCCAGGGGTGGGAGGGAAGCAGGGGGCAAAAGGAGAGATAAGCACACTGTACCCTTGGCTCACTGGTCTCTGAAACTCAGCCATCTGTTAAGTCATAAATTTTACCTGTCAAGGAAAACAAAAATGTATCAACCTCCCCAAGATGTGCTAATGTGGTTCCCCCACCCTCCACAAGTAACTTCCTTTGAGGGAAAACGGGGAACCCAAATAGGTGTTTGTAAGTTGAGAGGGAAGCCAAAGAGTCGTGAGCAAGAAATTCACCTTTTAGTGAATTTCTCACCCCTCAAAAGGTAATTTTCCGTTTTTGGGGGAGGGAGGGAGTACTGGGGATTGAACTCAGGGGCACTCGGCCACTGAGCCACATCCCCAGCCTATTTTGTTTTATGTAGAGACAGGGTCTCACTGAGTTGCTTAGCGGCCTCACCATTGCTGAGGCTGGCTTTGAACTCGTGATTCTCCTGTCTCAGCCTCCCAAAGTGCTGGGATTACAGGTGTGTGCCACCGCGCCCAGCTTGGAAGGTAATTTTTCTACACCCAACAGGGTCATGGAGGCTGAAAATAGCACCAGATTCTGAGATTTAGGACACGGTAGGGCTGTGCCAACCCTATGAGCAGACCAAGTGGCAGAATAAAAAGAGAAGAAATTTGGGGGGTCACTTCTGTCATGCATTTACTGGGTGGCCATGGCAAATGACTGAGATTCTCTAAACTTCTGCTTCTCCCTCTACAAAACAGCATAAGAAGAGCTAGCTCACAAAACGTGCTTCACCTAGGGCTGGAACAGCAGGCACACAGGCAGTTGTTCTTCCTTCTCCCTCCCGCCATCCCTCCCACCAGTGACCTCACCTCTGTCTGCCTATAAATGGGGATCAAACCTTCCCTGCCTGGCCCACAGGCTAAAGAACAGAACAACAAGCCCTTGGAAAAGGTACAAAGCACACTTCCTTTGTTTAATAACTAATTATCATCAATCCTCCCTCCTTGGGTGTCCTTGAGCACTCTCCTGAACTCAGCCCACTTTCGGCAATGGTGTTTGGCAACAGGGGCATTCCAAGATTTGAAGATGTTCCCGCAAAAAGGATGCTGGTGTGGTCCATGTGAGGCAGTGTCTTTATCTGCCTTAACCTAGGCAGCTCCTGGCCCTCTAGAGTGGAACAGATTGCCCACCACTGGGAGGTCATTCTCCACAGGAGATAAAGCTGCTCAGGCCTTGGAGGTAATATTTCTCAACTACACCAACATCCTAATACAGAATGGTCTCCTCACGCCAGAAACATATTTCTATAAATCCTCACATAAAAGAAAACTTTATTTTCCAGTGGGATAAATAGGGGAAAAAAGGAAACAACCGTCACAGCAAAAACATCACCAATCAAACAGAGCTCAGCCCGCCAGGAACTTTACTAAATGTGCAGTGTTACAGATGTTTTATAGCCATGAGGTCTGTTCTATTAAAAAACACTTGCACTAGGCCAACCAGACAATGAAAAGGAGAATAGGGAGAGCTGTGTTCCCCAGCATGCCCAACCCAGCTAACTGGTCTGGGCCGGCTGTTTGTTGAGGTGAAGAGGCGACAGGGGAGTCGTAGCTGTCGGCCAAAGCATAGTGGGCTCATTTCGCAGCTTGCTCCAGAGAGCTGTCAAATCAGCCACAAGGCTGGGTAAACAGCGCCTGGCCCCTTCTGAAGGGCACTTCTGCCAGGAAGACCAGGGTCTTCTGAAGGGAAATCACTCTGCCCCTGGCAGGCACTTCATGAAATCAAGCTTCCTCTCCCTCAGGGAAAAAACATCTGCCCGGTTAAACCGCATCCACCCAACAACACTCATTTATTCCCTCCAAGAACACTGGTGGAGGGTCTGCCATGTCCGAGGTGCCAGGACAGGGGCTCACGGTTACATCAGCCAAGGTCAGCAAGCCAAGTCAGCTCACCCCCAGTGTGGAGCTGGACACTTAGCTAAATCTCCAACTTGTTCACCCACTTTCAAGCACCTAAGTACCTGGTACACAGTAGGCACTCAAGAAATACAGATTAAAACATAAATGAATGAGTGTTCCCTGCTCGGGATTACTCTGAAGATGATTCAAAGTCCCGGGCACGTCACTCGCTTCCTCTCTGCTCTCGTGTAGTACACACACTTGATTGCTGAGCTGGGCACAAGCTCACGAGCCTGAGGGAGATAAAAGGCTTTGCTCCTAAGAAACCTCACTGGACAAAGGTCTATGCAAGAGCCACCAAGGACATGAGCAGAAAGTGCTGCCATTGACAAGCCATGCTGGCTCAGACTGCTATTCGGACACACATAGCTGGCCATTTGACAGAGGCATCTTTACATGTAAAAGATAACCAGTGATTCTCGATGAGAAATCAGTTAACGTCTGGGGTTTGGCCCAATGGTACCGCACTTGGCTAGCATGCCTGTGCCTGGGTCCAATTCTCAGCACCACGGGAGGGAGGGAGGGAGGAGTTTTAAGGTCAGGTAACCCAGGGGAGAGGCCTAAAATCACTGGCCTCCACATATCTGGTGTCAATTCCTATTGTCTGTGTCACCTGTGCCTGATAATTCCTTAACACCAACTATCAATGAGTGGCTGGTCCCTACCAGGTCCTGGGACCCCAAACTAAATGATTTGGTTCTCTGCCCCTGAAGATCCTCCAAGGGCCTGACTAACACATACAGCAGCGTGAGAATGCAAAACAGACAGGGAAATACCACGAGCTCTGTTGGCAGAGGCAGGCAAGGCCTCACAGAGGAGAGGCCCGACTTGAGTTGTAAAGAATGAGCAGTTTTTTCAGGAAAACAAGGAGGAAAGGCAGTCAGAGCCACAACGGCACGAAACACCATGGTTTGTCTCAGACATTGAAAGCCTAGAAATGCTAGAAATCAAGGAGAAAGGAAGGGTGGGCTGGGAGGTAAGGACAGAGGCGCAGACAAGGTCACATCCCACCGAGTCTTGCAGACCATAACCGAGGAGCTGGAGCTCAACGTGCTCACAAAGAGTTGGAACGGATTGGCCTAGTCAGTACCAGCCTGGGGTGATAAGCAAGCTATTCTAACAGCCCTCTCTTGCCCTTGGCAAAAGCCCTCCTTCTCTTGGTAGGCAAATTGTGAATTCTTGAAGCTTAGGACACATCTGAAACTCGGATTGTCTGGCACAGTTGTTCTCTAAGTGGCATCTGCAGATCAGAACAACTCTTTTCCTGTCCAGCCAACAAGTCTCCTGAGTCTCCACACTTGCTGGAAATGAGACATTCCTCTCCCTGACCACAAGTCCTGTCCCTCTAAAGGCCTGGCTGGTCCTCCATCCTGTTCCTGCTCACTGCCCATAGATCCTGGCTCTTCCACACTTTGTGGCCCAATGTTGATCCAGGACAAAGAAATGTGCAAAAAGCCCAGGGACTGAGCCCCCAGGGACCTGGCAGAGAATTCTGCCTGCACAAAAAAGACCTAAAAACAAAATAAGAGCCGAGGGTACAATGAACCCAGAGAAGAGATCTGATCTCATCAAACATTTTCTCTTTCACAAGAGATTTTTGTCCCCTAATCAGCAGAGTTTCCAAAGAAGCTCCTTGGAGTGAATACGGTGGGGAGAGCAGAAGTCACAACTGGGACTGCTGTCCTCATCAGGGAGACAGGACATCTGCAGAGATACTGACAATCATCAGCACAGTTCTCAAGGCCCTTCATCATGAGGTTTCAAAGCACTGCCACAGTCCCACCTCCCACTCTGCTCTCCAGGTCCCAGGACCTAAACAGGCGCTCTGCCCTCTGCATGCAACTCCACACCCCCAGGCATTACCCCGTATGGCCCTGTCCCCAACAATATCATGCCCAGGTTACTGCCTCCTATCCAGATTCCCAATCTCTCAAGCCTCAGGCCAAATGCCTTCGCACAAATGTCACCTTTGCCACTAGGTCTTCCTGAATGTCCCTGTTTAACATTCCAATCCCACCCGCACCCCAGCATATGTTCCCCTGGCTTTCCATCTACCGATACTCCCAAAGCATCACGTATTTTACTAACCCGTCTCCCTCCTACTAGAAAGTAAGCATGGCGAGACCAGGATGTTCTCTGTTTTGTTCATGGATGTATGCCAGCACATGCAATAAATATCTGCTGAATGAATGAATGAACATTCTAAAGCACCCCCTCAGTCATCCCCAACTACTCCTTTCCCTACACCCGCCCAGGATGTAAATTGTTTCTCAAGAATGGCACTTTATTTCATTCTGCTTCCTATTATCACGAGATATTTACCCATTAGGTTTAAGTTCCTTGAAGGAACAGACCATGTCTTATTCATCTCTGTATCCCCCAAAGCACTGGTGGTGCTCATGTATATAATCTATTAACTTAAAAATCAAACTGCATGGAAAATAGGCAAAGAAAACACAAGCTAACATTGCTATAACTCTATATCTAAGTGATTTGTCTCATTCAGCAGTACAGTATATTTATCAAGCTTTTCTGGAAGGCAGAACCCGGTGCCAGGGCTCAAAGTACAAACATAAGGGAGACACACATCTACGACAACCAACAGTCACCAGCCACACGTAGCTACTAAAATTCAAATTAATTAAAATTAAGCCCCATTAAAAATTCAATTCCTCAGCCACAGCAGCCACACTTCAAACACCCAACGGGCACAAGCACTACAATGAGAATTCTCTCCAGCAAAAAGTTCTATGGGACAGGAGTGACTTGCAAAGCCCTTGTCCTTGACATGTAACTCACTAGTGAGGCACACAGAACAGGAACAAGACAGACCAGGAGGAAATGGTATGTTAGCCAGTCCTAGAAGAGCCAGTGGGAGCTTGTGGGGATAGAGAAGGGAGAGCTGTCACTTCCTCGCAGAGAGGAAGAATGCAGGAGAGACTTCGAGAAAGATGACCCTTTAAAAATGGGGGATTAGGAGAGCCAAAAGGAGGAGCATCATTCTGAAAGCACAGAAAACAAGCAGATCCAGGGCTTTTCCTGGGGCAGCGTACAAAGCCTGGAGTGGGAGCCAAGATGGACCCCTCAAGAGAAAACCCCCTTAACCACAGGAGAGATCTTGATACATGGCAGGCAGCAGCAGAAACAGAAGCAGGAGGTGGACACACATGGCAGTAGCAGGTAGCAGGGATATGGCTAGGCCACTAATTATCCTCAGGGTGACAGATGTGTAAATTCAAAGGACCCAGGGTGCTCACAAACAGGGAATCCTCTTGCCCTGTTGGATGTAAGGACCTAGAAGGCAAAACCCACGTTTGCTTGGCACTCAGGTGGGGAGCCCAAAGACTGCCCAGTCCTGCCAGTTCCCCCAACACAAGTCCTAAAACCCCCAGTCTGACAGACCCAGGGCAGCCAGCCCAGTGAGCGTTTCCAGCAGGCCCCCACTTCGCCTCCACTCTTAAGAAGCCAGAAGGAGCAGGGTCTTCCATGTTTCTGCCCAGTTGGCAAGCACCACTCCCTGCCAAATCAAAGTGTGGAGAGCTCAGCCGGGAAGCCGGGCTTTGGGCAGAGGGGAACACGCTCTGCTCTGTTCCACAGGCCTGCCTCCCGCCCTGCCCGGCCACCCACTGCGGGTTAAAGACTTCTTTATGCACACTCTGGGGGCTCAGTGAGGACCGATTCCAGACGCTACTGCACAGGGCCTTAACCAGGTACTTAAGATGCAGGGCACAACTTGGTTAATGCTACTGTGGGTGGCTCTGCAAAGCCTCAGATGCATTTCAGCAAACAGCTAATAACAAGAGCAGGAGGAGGGGAAAGGTGGAAAGAGTCAACCTGGCATCTACTGGGGCTCATCCTCCTCCCACCCCCGGCACGGGCACCTCTGTGACAACCTGCTTCCATCTCCAATTAGCCTATTTTCAGCAGCCAATACCCAGTATGCTGGCCCCTCTACTCAAGAGCCTTTTATCCAACATGCACATACTTTTAGAAAAGAAAAAGGAAAGGAAAAAAAGGATTTCTAAAGCTGCCAGACCAAAAAACAAAGAGGATTGGGGAGGCGCTGTATTCAAGAACAAAGAAAACTCTAGAAACCCCTGCCAGGCCCCTGTCTACCTCTTCCTATGCAACAACTCAGAGCTGACCTGCACTGGACAGGTGGCCACTGAGAGGTGTCAGAGGGCAGGGGCCACAGCAGGGGCCCCCAGCCTCTCCCCATGGTGTTCTGCCTCCCCTTATCACCAGCCTGCAGGACTGAGCAAGGCCTCTGCCTGTTTACAGAGGGGACCGTGGCAAGAGGTAGAAGGAGGGAGAAGCCGATCCCAGAAACAACTTCCTGACAGGCTGACAGCTGACATTCTTAACTGAACACAGGATGTGCCAAGAAATTATCAGGCCTGGCTTTTCTCTCTCTGATAGATGACAAAGCAAAAAAAAAAAAAGAAGAAGAAGAAGAAAAACCGAAAAAACAACCACAGCCACACATGTCTCATAAATCACGACTTTTATTGAATGTTTCACCACATTAACAGCAACAGTCAAATTAAATAAAGACACCCTTCCGTAAAGTTCCAGGGGAGACCACATCTCCCCCAGCCCAGGGCCCATGGAAGGAGAAACTGAACTGTGAGACAGAGATGAGTTTGGGAAAAGCAGATTCTGTAGCAAAGGCAGGTCGTGGGTTTGTTATATCACTCTTAAAACATGGGGACCCAGAAGCCAGAAAAAACGTGGGGTGAAGTAGGAACAGAGCCACATGGTAAAGGTGCTAAGGTTTTTGGGTTTTTTTAATATTTTTTTTAGTTGTTGATGGACACAATGTCTTTATTTTATTGTTTTGTATGTGGTGCTGAGGATCGAACCCAGGGCCTCAAGCATGCGAGGCAAGCGCTCTACCGCTGAGCTACAATCCCAGCCCGGTGCTAAGGTTTTATTCCTAAAGGATCTGGGGGCACACTTGGTGAGAAGGATCAAGAATGAAATTAACCACCTCTGGTGGGTGTACAGGGTGCACACAGATGGTGGAGCAAGAGGGAGCCTGTGGGTAGGGGGATCCCAACCAAGGACTGTCGGAGCAGGGGTGCCGTGGGAACATCTAACACCTGAAACAAGGCCAGTTAGTCACCACAAGTGACAATTTAAGGCCATGTGGGTGTGAGAAGAATGCAGCCATCTTCACAGGCAGCTGGCTGGTCCACTCCGGAACCTTCTCTGTAAGTGACCACGCTCGAAGCCTGCCATGCCAACAACTAAGAAACAAAGGAAGAACTTCCCACAATGCTTCAATCACTGAAGCAGGATGAAGTGACAGGATGAGAAATTTTACTTACGTCTATCTTCTTCCACCCCTACTCATTGAAAAACAAAACAAAAGGTTGTTTAAGAAAACATGCAGAGTAAAGAAAGTAGTTCTTTACTTATAGTTCTTCCTAAACTAGACCATTTGTAGAATCCAAGGAAGTATATTTATGGTCAAATATATTTGAATTACTTATAGTAAAGAAGACCCATTTCAAGTCACGCCCCAGGTGAACAGGCACACAGCTCTGAGCACAGCGGGCCCTCCACCATCTGCTAGACTTGACTGTACCACATTCGCCCGATCACTGCCCCAGATTCCCTGGCCTTTTCCTGACCAACACAGAATTCCAGCTGAGTGTAGCCAGCCACAGTGATGCAATATGAATAGGTGCTGTAACAGGGCGGAGGCATTTCTATGGATTTGAATGGAACTGAATGTCCTGATCCAAGCCTCAATACCTGAGGTCAGCTTTGGTTCATTCCTTCCCTCTCCAACTCTATCCTAAGAACCTTAAAAAGGGTACTGGGCTACGATGACACACCCCTGTAATCCCAGGAATTCAGGAGACTGAGGCAAGGGAATTCCAAGTTTAAGGTCAGTCTGGGCAACTTTGTATCAAAATTAAAAAGAAAAAAGGCTGGGGATATAGCTCAGTGGGAAAGTGCCCCTGGGTTCAATCCCTAGTACCAAAAATGAGGTACTAGGGACTAGGAGGTCAAAGGGCAGCCAGAATGACCATGTGCCTCACCTCCCGGTCCAGGGTGGAAGGAGCTGGGGAGGGTGGATCTCATTCACATGCAGGTCTTAGCAGCAACGTGTCCCAAGGTAAAGGGCAGAAATTCTTGAATGTGGAAAGCAGTCGCAATGCCCATTTTCCCAAAAGATTAAGTCTCTGCTTCTGAAATGTGAACATTTAGCCAATTAGCTATTGAGAAACAGAAGCTTTTCAAGTAGGTTAGGAAGGCAGGGGTGCACCTAAGAATTCAAATTCTAAAGAATTTAAAATCACAACCTAAAAACCAGACCACCAGTGAATCCACTGAGCAGAAGTCTCTCCAACTCCAAAACACAGGGTCCCAAGTGGTCCAAGTCTCACATACCTGTTCTTCCCCTACCCCCCGCCCTGGGGGGTAGGGGTAGGAGGTAACCAGGGATTGAACCCAGGGGTGCTTTATCCACTGAGCCATATCCTCGACCCTTTTTAATTTTATTTTGTTTATTTATTTATTTTAATTTTGAGGTAGAGTCTCACTAAGTCGCTGAGGTTGGTTTTGAACTTGTGATCCTCTTGCCTCAGTACTCCCCAGTAGCTGGGATTACAGGTGTGCACCACCACACCCAGCACATGCTTGTTCTTGAGCCAAGCGACACTGTGCTTTTCAGGGAATCCCTGCAAAGACCAAAGAGATCTGAGCACTGGCAGGTGGAAAGAGTTTAACAGTGTGTGGTGGTGTTGTGTTGTGTTTATGAAGCTAACACAGGGTTTGGGAACACATTGGTTGAGTTGAACTCAATCAATAATAAATCCTTACTGAAAGCCAAGTCTAAGTAGACAATGGCTCAACCTGGAGGAGAGAGCAATGGACTGGATCCAGACGTGGCCTGGGCTCCCAGCTCTGCAGTTTGCTGGCTACCTGGCCCTGAGCAAGACACTCTATCTCCCTCAGCTTTAGTTTCCTAATCTATGAAATGGGATGACATTCCTGGGGTATTCTATAGTTTCACTCTGAAGACCAAATCAGATCTCATGTGAATGCTCTATAAACCTGAAAAGGTGCTGGTGGTATCAGCCTGTGGACTTGCCAAGCAACTCAGCCATTGCTTGTTCCAACGTGTGATTTTTCTATCGCAGACATCCTGTAACAGGGCCCTAGGGGAAACCGGACAGAAGCAACTCTAATCCCATGCTGGCGTCAATAGCTGATCACCTGAAGAGAGAAATCTTCCCTGGGGAAGATAAGGGAACCTACATATCATCTAATTAAAGTAAGCAGGTGAGCACAAGTTCAAAGGCAGGACCTGCTGACTCAGCCGGCCACTCCTAGGTGGCCAGAACCAAAATCAGCAAAGGGAGTTCATGGCCCTTCGCCGTGGGAACCGGCATCCTCCAGGTGCAGGGGCCACACACATGAGAGAGGGTAGGGGAGCTCAGCCAGCCCTCATCTCGTTTTTATTGTTTGCACCCACCCCGACGCCCCATTCCCACCAAGCTGTTGTATCAGAATGCCCCAAACACATTCACTCAGGGTGGCCTCTGTGCCCATATTCTTGCCTTCAACACACTGCCTAACGTCATTACTGATTCTTAATCGTGTGCTCCTGTTCCATCACCATATCCTCTGCATCTTCATCCATTCCAAGAAGCCTGCCTGGTTAACAGCCCCACTCCCGACCTGCTAAACCCCTGGCCTCCATGGCCACTCAGAAGCCCATGCCATCTGGCACACCATCCTGTGTTCCATCATGGTATCTACACACTCACAAATTGGTTTCTAACTACACCCACCTGAAGAGAAAAGTGAGCTCCTCTGGAGTAGAACTGCACCTGCTTTTTCCAAGGCTGCTTCTCTAGGGCCCCTTGTTCTGGAACACCCAGGAGAATGCTACTCATGCAGCCAGTACAGGCTGCTGACCTACTCCACCAGCTCAAGCCTAGGAAGGTTGCTAATCACCTGCTAGTCTAACCTACGCAGCTATAACATAAAGCCCCAGCATGTTTTTTATCATTTGGTGTCTTTGCTCAGCTGTAAGTAGACAAAGTAAATCGGTGCCCATTATCCATTCCAGCCTCCTCCCCATAAGCCTTTCTATTATGCCGGATCTGAAAAATTAAGGATTACTATTTCAAATTGCCCCGCAGTTAGGTATGAAAGGGGAAGTAGGGTGTTCTGTGCTTTAATTACTTCCTCTGGAAGCATGGCGAGGGAGCTGTTTGGTTTTTCTGCAGCAATATCCTGAGTCTTCACTGACCACCCCACCCCACCCCACCCCTGCCACCATGCCCAGTCTGTTTTGCTAGAGAGAATCATGGCAGGGCCCCGGCAATAATGAAGGCTTTCCGGTCAGGACACTGTCTGAACCCAGCAGCAGTTATGTCACATTCCTGATTTGGAGGGACTGCCAATAACTGAAGAGACAGTAGCTACTTGAAAACCTACATTTCTGGCTGGATACACAACAGTCATTCCAATGGCTTGAGAGGCTGAGGAAGAATTTTGAATTTATTTTTATAATCAATTAATCAATATAATCAATGCATCTTGGTGGGAGAAAAAAACTGTTCTCACTCCCACTTTCAAAATCATAGCCTGGGACATGCTTTCACCTGGTTCTGAGCATTTCCTATGAAGAAAGGGTACAGCATGGTAGGACTGGAGGCACAGAGTGTGGGCAGCACACTTGATAGTTTCTTCTAGAGAAAGGAGTGGTAGGACTGGTTTCTGTGACTTGTTTTTTACAAAGGAAAGCACCTGTTGCTACTTTGTATAATAAAAATAAACAGAAAACAGGCACAGCTTGCCTTGAAAATTGTTGATCTTTTTTCCTCAAAAAAAAGAAAAAAGAAAAAGAAATATATCAACACGTTGACCATGATTCTGTGTGTGGTGAGATTGCCGGTTACCTTTTAATTTGCACACTTTTTGGCATTTTCCAAATGTGAGTAGAAGAGGGTAGAGCTTCCTCACACTCCCCTCTTTCCACACCTGTGGTGCTGGTTTCTTGAGATGGTTACACCAAAGATTCTGATTCAGAGGAAAACTCTTTCCATCCTCAAATCTGAATAAATGTTAACCAAGTAAGATTTGCAGGTGGGCAGGCCAGTGTGCAAAATATAAAACAGGCAGGTCAACAAGCCCGAAGGAAAGGGCTATCAAGCCACACCGAAGGGAGGCAGTGAGAGAGAACACACAGCCCTAGCTGAGCCAAGAAACTCCTGTCTTTCGAAAATTAAGCCTTACTCTTTAGCACAAATGAAGATGTTTACCATAAACTTTTTTTGCAGGGAGGGGTTTGCTAGGGATTAAACACAGGGCCTCGTGCATGCTAGGCAAGTACTCTACCACTAAGCTACATCCTCAGCCCTTTTGGGTTTTTTTTGGGTACCGGGGACTGAACTCAGGGGCACTCAACCACTGAGCCACATCCCCAGCCCTATTTTGTATTTTATTTAGATACAGGGCTTCACTGAGCTGCTTAGTGCTTTGCTTTTGCTGAGGCTGGCTTTGAACTCGTGATCCTCCTGCCTCAGCCTCCTGAACCACTGGGATTATAGGAGTACACCACTGAGCCTGGCTTATATTTTATTTGAGATAGAGTCTTGCTGAGTTGCTTAGGGCCTTGCTAAATTGCTAGGTTAGTGATCCTCCTGCCTCAGCCTCCAGAGCCACTGGGATTACAGATGCGTGCCACTGTGCGCGGCTCCCCAACCCTTTTTATCAATTCATTTATTTTATTTTGAGACAAGATCTTATTAAATTGCTCAGGCTGTCCTCGAACTTGTGATCTTTCCTGCCTCAACCTCTACAGTAGCTGGAATTACAAGAGTGCACCACCACACCTGTCCCTATATATCACTTTTATAAATATTTGTTAATATTTAAAAATTAAGTTAGCTCTTCTGCCAGGCATGGTGGTACATACCTGTAATCCTAGTGACTCAACAGGCTGGGACATGAAAATCACAAGTTCAAGGCCAGCCTCAGCAACTTAAATGAGACTCTATCTCAAAATAAAAATAAAAAGGACTAAAGATGTAGCTCAGTGAAAAAACAGCCATGGGTTCCACCTCTAGTACCAAAAACTAAGTTACTCCTGCAAGCTTTTGGTTATGATATAAAATAGTACCATTTATCCTATGGGACCAATATGAATAAAAATGGTTTTTAAAAGATTATATTTAAGTATACCTATATGGCACAGTATAAATATTTGGACATTTTAAAATATAAAGATATATGTCGTATAATTTTATTACACATGCATATACACTTCTGTGTGTATATACAGAACCCCCTTTAAAATATCCATTGCCTTAGGATGTAGCTCAGTAGTATGGGACTTGCCTAGCATACATGAGGCCTTGGGTTCAATCCCCAGAACCAAAAAAAGAAAAGAAAACATGGCCTTTAACCCAAAAATTCTACTTCTAGATATCTGTTGCAGTCTGGCACTGTGGTGTATACCTAAAATCCCAGTGGCTTGGGAAGCTGAGGCAGGAGGATCGTGAGTTCAAAGCCAGCCTCGGCAAAAACAAGGTGCTAAGCAACTCAGTGAGACCTTGTCTCTAAGTAAAATACAAAATAGGGCTGGGGAGGTGTCTCAGGTCAGGTGCCCCTGAGTTCAACCCCCGGTACCACCCCCCCCCCCAAATAGATTTCTGTTGCAAGGAGAGAACCAGAGATTTTTTTTAAATATTTTTATTTTATTTTTATGTGGTGCTGAGGATCGAACCCAGTGCTTCACGCATGCTAGGCGAGCATGCTACCACTGCGCCATAACCTCAGCCCCGGGACCAGAGATAACCCCAGCCCCAGGACCAGAGGTGTTTCTAAGGGGTTATGTACAAAGATATTCCAAAGTTATTTATAATAATAAATCATTAACAAGCTAACTAATAGTAGGCTTTGGTAACAAAATATAACCGTTACATCACAATACTCCAGATAATAAGAACCACACCATAAAAAATAAAAAATAGTAAATGACAGAGGGGGAAAGATTCATGATATAGCTATAAAGCAAATTAGCAAATAACATGGGGGTGGGGGGCTATCACTGTCTCTTTCTATCTCTTGCCTTGAAAAGAAAAATAGGATGGAGGAAATGTTAATGATGGGTACCTCTAAATGGTAAATCCTAGAGTTAAGGAAATGTTTACTCAGTTTTGGTGGTTTTCCAAAATATCCCCACATTTCTGTAACTGGAAAAGGAGAGTAGAAGCAGTAATCAATGTTCTAAATAAACAAATGACCCAAGTCTCTCCTTTCTGTCAATGTCTAAGTTGGAGTGGAAAGTGGTTTTTATCGCAGGCCGATCTTGTAATGTGACCCCATCAGCTGTCTGAACGGAACAAACATTACGCATTTGCCATATGTGTGGTGGGAAGAGTATTTTATCCTGTTTTTTAATTAATTGATTTCAGTTGTGAGCATCTGAAATGTGACTATTTTATAGAGCCTAAATTTACATTTATCTCCTTTTTTAAAGCCCACTTAGCAAATTAACAAAAAAACAGCAGCACTCAAGGAAGTTATGGAGCCTTCCCATGTGTGTCATGTATAAAATAACTATATAACTGCCCTCACAGGAGTCTCCTGAGGATCAAGTAAGACCATCTTGTAAAGTCCTCTGGAAAAAATTAAATGCTGTACAAGTCAGAGTGAAATACTATGATCATTACCGGCCTGGCTGCTTCCTGACTTCACCATGGGGTTTCTTAACTCTGGTGAGGTCATTCACGTCAGGCACCAAGGATCTGGCCATCCCAAGCCTCAGTGCAAAGCTCCATGTGACTGCCACAGAACATCTCTCTGGGTGAAGGGGCCATCAACTTCCGCAGGATCCACCACCCAGGACAGGTTAGAACGGCAGTTCAGGAACTTAAATCAACTACAGCTGCTGCTGAGTGAGCCTCATCTGGGCAGGAGGAGAAGGGTCCCTGCTTAAATCCCAACAGGAACATCTTGGAGTCAACAGGCCATCACTGAATATCTTAGAGGTCTCACCCCAGAGCAGATACCTCAGGGCTTCATCTGGAGGCTCCCTCCCCTATGCCTCTTGGGGCAGAAAACAGTATCAAAGAGCAACGGAAGCAGCAGTTGACAGTGGCCTGAGAGCAAGCACTAGAAGCCAAGAGAGTATTCAAAAGGGTCCTTTCTCCCCACCAGGGCACTGTAATATGGCAAAACAGTGGCATTTCTCCCATTAGGAAAGATACATTAAATCCAACCCCTTAGTGACTCAAAGGGTCCTTTTCCACGATCTGTCTGAATTTGTGAGGTTCTGCCTAATGTTTAACATATTCTGATATAAACAT
The DNA here is from genome assembly GCA_004024805.1 of Geosciurus inauris. Lineage (NCBI taxonomy): Eukaryota > Metazoa > Chordata > Mammalia > Rodentia > Sciuridae > Geosciurus > Geosciurus inauris. Next base: position 328,415 of record PVHX01000105.1, read on the forward strand.
GCAAACAGCAGGCCAGTAACTGCCAAGGCAGGCCTGAGCAGGAAAGGGCACACAAATTCCCCTTCCACTCATGGTGCTTTTCACAGCGACCCAAACTGATGGCTGGAAATTAACTCACTCGGTTAATAATTCAAACCCACAGGCCGGGCAAGTTTTAACGTTTCAATGTGGGTTTACAATTAACCCAGCAACAGTGTTTTAAAGTGTTTGATTTTTAATTAGTCTATTGATTTACCAGTCTGGTTAACAATACTTCATTCCCAGGCCCTTTATGCTGTCTTCTATTCTTAGTAAGAAAGGGATAGTGGAGGTTACTCTGGCTCCTCTCTCCCCTGAACCCCTCCAGACTATGGTCCCCACCCTCCCCAGGGACACAGGATAAGGTGTCAAGACCAGAAGGCATGAAGCCTGACACCTGGAATCCATGTGGCCTTGGGCAAATGCAAGTAACCTCTCTCTGACTCTGTTTCTTCATCCGTAAAATGGGATGACGGCACCTTATAGAAACGCCCAGACCATTAAATGAGATGAATCAAAAATGCTTGGATCAGTGCCTGACAACAACACAGGCCATGCAGCCTCTAGAAAATTCCACTGTATCTTGGTGAAAGAATGAGAGTGAAACAGACCAAGTCTTGGGATTATTATTGGGGGTTAGAGGACATTTAATACTACAGACCCCATGAAAGGGTGTCAGGGATGGCCAGCAATTTCAAACCACAATCTGAACATCACTTTTCTAGTTCATTCATTTATAAAACTTTATTCTTCACATTGTGGGAACTGCGTGAGTCTGAATCTATAGCTGACATGCTTCTGTGCTCTGAGTTCCTAAGATGGTGAACTGCCTTTAACTCTACCCTCTCGAAACCCACCTAAGGCCAGAAACCTACAAACCAACTGAAGCTGCCTGTAACAGGAGGAGGATCTGCATTATCCAACTGCCACTGGGCCTCTGGGACACAGCACAGCTGGGAAGGGGTGTCCTGTGGGGGCCCATGGGCATAGCGCTTGCCAGTGGTGACCCTGACTTTCTCTAGTAGGGACACTTCTTCACAGATAAGCAACTTGTAGATGAACGCTCAAGATGTGTATTTATAATGGCTCCTCCTGGAGCACTCTGGGTATCTTATAGGTAGGGATGTAAACCCTCTTGGTTTGCTTCCCACAAGTCTCTCTTAACAAGCCCCTGGGGAGGGACCAGTAGCTGGGTCCTGTTCCTAGGCTGCAGAAGCGGCCTGAGGAAGCACGAAGAAAGGGGATGCTGGGGCCTACGCAGCCAGTTGTGGAAGCATCACCCTCTCCAGGGCCTGGGACTCCCCCTGCATCCTCCTGCCCACGACCAGGACACCACAGGGCCAGTTCTGCGCACAATGACGTCTGCGCCCGCACACATCCACCACAGCCTTAGAGTATTTTCCATCAGCAGCCAATTTCTCATTTTCTCTCCTGATACAGCTTCAAATTAAAGAAAAAAAAAATTTAATCACAATTCAGGAAAACACACCCACGCATCTCGTTCACCCAGCATGACGCCATCCCCCCAGCATAACTCGGTCTCTGCTGTACAGCTGAGAGCAGAGGAGAAGGAAATGCCATTTTTATACCAAAATGCTGCCTCATCCTTCCTCACAAGTCCCCTACCTGGGTGTGCGTTTGCAAGTCTAATTTGGATATCACTATTTGAATACACTTTGGAGCTGGGAAAACAAGCCAAGAGTTCAGAGGATCCAAGGCAAACTCAATCTGACAGCCACAGCCCTGACGGCTGCCAAGTCTGATTGACTAGTTGGACATATTTAGATACGGGGGAGGTGGGGGATAAAACACTGTTGAGCCTCCAAACTCAAGAACACTGTGTTGGTAACGACAGACTAGCAAATAAACAGCCAACAGCCATTCAACCACATCAGCTGGCATCCTGGGCACAGGATCCTCGCCCCCACAGACTATGCAGAATTCCAAGAGCCACCCATGCCATTGGGGGACAGAGGAGGAGGCAATCAGAAAGGATTCTGCCATAGCATCCCCACAATCATTCTTTTTTTATATATATATTTTTTAGTTATAGGTGGACTCAATATCTTTATTTTGTTTATTTTTATGTGGTGCTAAGGATCTAACTCAGTGCCTCAACATATGCGAGGCAGGCGCTCTGCCACTGAGCCACAACCCCAGTCCTCCCACAATCATTCTTTAGACATACGCAAATATGATCTGCTCCTTTGCCCCCACCCCTTCTGCATTCCCATTCTAGGACAAGCTCAATGTGGAACAAACATTAGGCCACCATCACCCAGTTAAGTCTTCGTCCTGGGTTGTCACTTGAGCAAAAGTTCTGCTTTAAATTTGGCCTTCCACCACTAACTACTCCATGAGCAGAAATAAAAGTGTAGGAGGTTTTTCTTCTTTCTTTGAAAAGATGAAAACATTGGCTTAAGGTAGGGGTGGTCAGGGGGTTGTTAATTACAGACCCCAACACCAGGTGTGCTCACATCATTCCTTTAGGCAAGGGTGACGTGCCCAGATAGGGGAGATGAACAGACACCAGCACTGAAACCGACCTCATCAGAAGCCCCAGACCTAGAACAAACTGATCACCCTCTGTTGGCCTAAGTTTCCCCAAATGACAAGTCAGGATAATAATACCCATCACTGGGTGGGATCATTCATTCATTCAACAAACACTAACTGAAACTCTACTATGTATAAGGCACTGTAGAAAATGCTGAGATATATTCAGGAACAAAGAGTTGAACAAGACGGACGGTATAAGGTAAGTGCTCAATGCCTGTGGGCTAATCGACCTGTATGACACCCACCACCAGTCACCAGCCTCTCTCATGCCCTTCCTCCCCCTATGTGCCCTTTTCTTGGCTCTTCTAGTACACGGAGCTCTCAAGCATGCTCCTCCAGCCCTCCTGACCTAACTCTGCTCATGCTAAGTCTATCCTCCCATGCAGTCATCCTTCAAGTTTGCAATAGATGCCCCTTGGACTAGGCTCTCATGTCATTCCATCCCTTCCTCCAGACACTCTCTGCAAATTGTACTGATGTGTCCACTTGTGGCTTCAGCACAGTGTCTGTCCCCACACCTCCCTATGGGCTCCATGTAGGCAGGAGCACTTGCCTTCCCTCTTTGCATTCAGAAAAGCAGTAGTAGATACCAGTGCATACTTGGTGGAACAAACAAATGAATAAATGGAAGGAACCATTTAAAGGCGGGAGCCCTGATGTGTTCAAAGGCCTCTCCTCCATCCCTCGGAACAACACAGAACTTGTCCCAAGGCTAGCCATATGAAACCACTGCCCTCAATTTCTCATCTGCAAAATAGAGTTCTGGTAAACATTCAAGACCTACAGATTTTTTTTTTTAAAACTGGGTCTCAGCACAGGAGATACTTCTCTGAACATGGCTGGATCTTTGGAGACAGCAAGGATTTTTTTTTTTTTTAATGAAATAAAAGTAAGTTAGTTGGGTATCAACTGCTAACAGACAGGAAGTGCCTCAAGGTCTGAAAAACAGAGGGTTTTGTTGAATTTTTTTTAGAAAGAATAAATAAATTGAGGCTTTTGTTTGGGGCAAAAATCCTGTGCCATGAAGAATAAAAGCCAGCAATGCTAAAAAGGAAGGGGGGGGGGGATGAATAAATAAATAGCCCACGCAGGCAGATCTGAGCAACACATCCGGGTTAGCAGAGCAGAAAGGACACACAGGCCCAAAGAAGTCCTACTGTTCTTAGGACAAGGCTCTCAAATGGGGGCTCTGGGCTCCCAGGAAGAGAAGCCAGAGGTCCTTCATACCACTGAGGACCCAATGTTGCATTTCCAGGGTGCTGTCTCGGGGAGCAATGTGGTTTTTCCTTGTGGGGCTGAGGGAGCAGGAGTGGGGAAGGGGGCTTCGTGAGGCGGTGGTTATTGTATGGGTGGAAATCGGGCTTAAATGCAAGCCCATTAGAGAAGCAGAACCTTAATTTATCAATTAGACGCCATCTGTGGATTGTGTTCCTTGAAATAATTGTTGAATTTGACAATGCACTGCAGCTTTACAAAGTTTCTGCCATCCTTGATGCCGTTTAATTAAATTTCTGCACTTAACTTTGATTGCACTGAAAGCGCTGATGCCTTCCACAGATTGAGCTCCTCGGCCACCTGCTGTGTTGGAGCCAAGCGTGTTTCCAGAGCAGGGAAAATATGTATTTTCTTTTCTTTTAAGCCTCGTCTTTTCTCAGCCATCACCAAAGGGAATCCAGCCTCCGGCTGCACAAGAGGAACTATGTCTCCAAACCCAGCGGGCCCAGCTCCGGCCCCTCACCACCTACACCAAGCCTCTCTGTTCTTTTATTGTGTCTCACTGAGTTAACAAAAACAGAATCCCAGGCAGTTACCAAACGCAGACAGGCAGCTTAAAATAGAACACAATAATTATCACGTAAAACAACCCAGAGTGCAGGTTTCAGGTGGGAGCTGCTTCTGCCCACCAAATCCCCAGGAGGAACATGCAGGTCAGCACAGGCCGGGGACCTCACAGCCAGGAGGCCTGGGATATGGGGTCCACATGAGTGGGCTCAACTGGACAGACCAGCCTGGGCCGCGCTTAAAGATGTTCAAGATGTTCAAAGATGTTCAAAGCACATCTGGAAGGCAGCTTCTCACCTACCTGGTTGAAGAGATACTCTGACCACCACCCACACGGGACTTCCTACCAACCTTCACTTATTATGTTTTTATTGTGGAAAAATATATATAACATCAAATCACCATTCTACTTTATGTCTCTATGAATCTGGCTTCTTTAGAAACCTCATAGAAGAGGCACCACAAGTGCCAGCTGCGAGGGTGCCCACTGGTAATACCAGCACTCGGATCACAAGTTCAAAGCCAGCCTCAGCAACTCAGTGAGGCCCTGAACAACTCAATGAGGCCGGGCACGGTGGCGCCGCCTATAATCCCAGCACTTTGGGAGGCTGAGACAGAATTGAGAGTTCAAAGCCAGCCTCAGCAATGGTGAGGCGCTAAGCAACTCAGTGAGACCCTGTCTCTACATAAAACACAAAATAGGGCTGGGGATGTGGCTCAGTGGTCAAGTACCCCTGAGTTCAATCCCTGGTACCAAAAAGATCCTCTCTCTAAATAAAATACAAAAAGGTCTAAAGATGTGCCCCCATGGGGGCAATCCCTAGTACCCCCCCCAAGAAGAATCACAATATTTCCCCTTTTGTCACTGGTTTATTCCACTCAGAATCATGTCTTCACAATTCATCTATGTTGTAGCACGTGTCAGAATTTCCTTCCTTTTTAAGACTGAGTAATATTCCAGCTCGTGTCTACGCACATTTTGTTCATCCATGATCTGCTGATGGACGTTTAGGTGGTCTCCACAGCATGGCTGGCGTGAAGAACACTGCATTGCGGCACCCTGGAGTACAAACACCTATTTCAAGTCTCTGCCTTCCAATCGCCTGTCTATATAACCACAAGTGGACATGCTGGGTCACTCAGTGCCTCTAGGTGCTATTTTCTGAGGGACTGCCATGCCTTCTTCCATCACAGCTGCACCACTTTACATTCCTACCAGCAAGCAGCCCAGAAGGGTTCCAACAGCTTTTTTTTTTTTTGCTCAAAACTTTACAATTAAATCATGCACTTAGGTTGAACATTGCCCTCTCCAGACTATTTTTTTAATACAAATATTCTGTGAAAAGTATTACATCAAGACAAAACACTTGAGCATGAATTTCTGTCAAGCAGGAAATATCAGAGTGGGGGTCTGTAAAGAAAGAAAAGAATGGCAGAAGGGCAGAGCACACAGGTATGAAAAATAAACTTGGCACTTTTTTCCTTCCTAGAACCACATGGCTCCTCCAACTTGAAAACCTCAAGTTCAAAAGATTTATGGACTAAAACTTCAGAACTATAAAATAAAATTCTCATGAAATGCAGTTGCAACAGTCAATGGATCATTACAACAGCCACTTAGCAAGCCATAAACTCAGTGGGCAAACAGAATTGGGTCAGATATTAATTTCCCTGGTGGACCAGGTGACCACAGACAAGTGACTTCATCACCTCCCCTTTCAGATCATCCAGGGGCTGTCATGGCAAGAACACCAGAGGATACTGGTTTAATGCTGTGTCACCAAACACAATGCAAAGACTTCTGCACTCGGCGCTATTACCAAACCAAACTTCAAGGGAGATGGAAATTTACATTTAATTTAAATGTCTCAGCCCAGCTCTGCTCCTACAAACTGTAGTCTGATGTCCATCACTCTGACAAGAAGTCAGGCTCAATTTATTCACAAAGATTCTGCCTCCACTAGGCTCCAGATGGTTCCATGGGCCATCCCTGCAGTTCTGGCCCAAGCAAAGTTAAGGGGTGCTCACCTCCAGAAAGACAAGAACACAGGCCACCAGGGTATAGCCCCTTCCTGACAGTCAATTATTCTAATGCCAGGGATAAATTCCATCTATTCCAGGGGAAATTGGTTTTACGTATTTTGTAATCTCTGGCAAAGACAATTTGCAGAATATATGAGGAAATAGAATTTCACTGCACTACCTTTGGAAGACTGACCACATCTGCATATCCAAACTGACCCAGGAGAGGGGTGTATTAGGCCACTTGTTTGAATTTGGGGTTCAGTTGGGGATGTGGCTCAGTGGTAAAGTGTTTGCCTAGCTTGGTCCAGGCCCTGGGTTCAATCTCCAGCACAACTGAAAATGAAAATAAGCAACTCTGCATTGGGGGGTTCAGAAAGCACATTAACTGTTCACAACATCCCCCAAGCAGTCTCACCATCTCTGGAAGCAGGCTGGAGACACTCAGTACCTCCCCCACACTGAGTTAATATTCTACTTGTTACAATCCGTGACAAATGCTATGGACAAGTTAGAACCATCAAAATGAGGCAGTTCATACAGGAATCTGCATTTTCCCCTCACCCCTGTGGGGCCTACATGCCCCACAATTAGCCTCTACTGAATGCGTATTAAGCTGTATGGAGGTACAAAGAGTCGATTATATCACCAAATGAAGGAAAGAGAAAACACTGATCTTGGCTTCTGGTTCTGTCTTAAATTAACTTTTAATATTGAGCAAAATGTTATATTCACTTTTGCCATTTTCTGAAATGTTTCTTCTGTGGAAGCAATAGGGGATTTTAAAATTTAATAGAACTAAGAACCCAGAGAAGAATCTCTCCAGGAGCATCAATGCCAGCTCTGATATTTTCTTCTTCTGGGTTTGCACAAACATTCAGAAACAGCACCCACCTCAGTGCTACTACATCAAACTAGGTGGGCTCCTGTGGCCTTCACGGGCCAGGGGAGCATTTGGGAACAAGGACAAGTTGGCTTTGGAGCTGGAGAGTGGAGCTAGAGCCCCTGGACAGGTATTCCTCTCTAGTGCCCAGCCTCGGGCCACCTTCTGCTCAGCCCTTGTTATGCTTGCTGGGAAGCCCAAATCCAGCAGGGGAGGGCCCTTAGCCATTGCCAAGGCAGTCTCTTCTCAGAGACGAGAGGCTCCACCAGGTAGGCAAAGGCAAAGTTCTTAAAGAGGAATTGTTTCAACAGTTACACCCACAATCTTCTGTGAAGCAAGGCAGGGTACAAATTCCACCCAGATCCAAACTAAGTGTATATGCACTAGTAATGCACCAGCCACCCAGCTCCTTCCCTGATCCTAAATCTTTCAGTCCACATCAGTCCCCCCAGGAGTCCCATGTCTGCTCTGAGGGGCTGCAAAAGCCCCTATCACACAAAATTCAGGGACAGCTTTCACTCCCTCCTCACACCATGCTCGAAGGCAAAGAGCTTTCTGGAAAACAGTGTCCCCAGCACCTCTCTGGTACTGAGCCTGGGACACCACACAGGGACTTCTTGAGTGTGAGGTGGAGGCCAGACTCTCAGTTGCTGCAACAAGTTTCCCAGAACACACCAAGTCACAGACAAAAGGTGCTAACTGACATCATGTGGGGTGGGTGCGGAGGCACAGCTAAGGCAGCGTGACCAAGAGAACACTCATAAGGGAATTAAAAACTATACTTTGCACAGAAGGAAACAGAGTAAGCCTACAGTAAAGGAAATGGGAGTGGGGTTCAGCTCCCACCCCAGAGCAAGGATTTCTCAGGGCAGGTAGCTGTGCATGCTATAGCAGCCAGGGCCCTGCAGTGTACATGTCACCAGCTGACCACAGACACAGGATCGCAGATGTGATTCCCCACCCATGACTGGCACGTATCCTGCCATCTAACACTATTACCAATACCAGCTTTCCTTGAGGGCTCACCCACATAACCTTGGGAGAGTCCATCTTAGAGATGAAGAAATGAGATTTAGACAGGTGCCTCCCCGCGCACAATCACAGAAGCTGGGAGCTCAATCTGGAGCTTTGGTCTTTCTTTTTTTTGGATTTCAAGGTCCCTACACCTAACTATCAACATATTCTATCTCCTTCACAGCTGCATTCATAATAAGATTAAAATACCTTAATCAAACAAAATATGGCACAGTGGGGACCCCAAACTGCTTTTGACTGGTTGGCTTTCCTAGAGATTCCCTCTAGGCATATACTTTGGCCCAAGCACTGAGATCTAATGGTTCTGGTTCCAGGAACTGGAGAAGGTGGATAAGCTCTACTGCACTCCTCCAGGAAGACCTGAAAAAATGAAGGGCAACCATTGCAAGGATGGAGGACCACCTGCTAACTGGTCTGGAAAGCCTGAAAAATGCTCATTTTCCTACCCACATTCTGACAGACAGCTGCATCGAAAGGCTTTGTGGGTAGATCCAGATGCTCCCCCATGAAACCAACCTCAAAGTATTTGGAACAACCCTGAAGAACCTTAATGACCTCAATCATTAAATGTATGACCTACAAAGCATTAAACCTTGAACATTTCTGTCATCTTCAGAAAAGCCAACTGTGACCCATGTCCAGACCCCATCTGGACAAAGATGCCTGCAGAAGTCATTCTGGCTTTACAGGTACAAATGCTAGCCAGAAAAAAAAAACCCACAAAGGTCTTTCCCTTCCTTTCTTTGCCATCAACTTTTGACTGTTGCTTTTCTTCAGGGACAAACAGTCCCCAAGGTCTGTTCTTGGGAGCCTTGTGACCCCCCCTGAAACAGCAGCCCCATAAGGTATTCTGGTGGGTCACTGAGTACCGTTCATGACACAAGCAGGAAAACAAGCGGGTGACCCGCTAACCCCAGAGGGAAGATGGGATGTACAGGAATCTTGGCTGCACTGTCACATCCACTAAGGTCAAAGGTGAGGCCAGGCAAAGAGTCAGTCAAGAGCAAGGACAAAGCACCTTCAGTCACCAACAAAGCAGGTGGGGTGGTTATTAATTGGAATAGCAAGCATTTACCCCTTCGTATTTACTGATGAAATCTCTGTGAATGAAAACACAATCCTTACTGAGGAAAGAAAGACACATATACAAAAGCCCCTCAACTGAAAAATCAAGTCCGGCAGGTCGTGATTTCACCTTTAAGTGAACAGGATGCGGCCACAAAGACCTGGAAAGGGAGCTAGCCACGGAGCTCCCACTGGCGTCACTGTTAATAAGTAAGCAGCAGCGGCCTGTACAAAGCTCTCCTAGCGTTGGCAAGCACAGGGATCAGGGCTGAGCAAGTGCGACCCGACCCGGTGGAGCCAAGAAAGCCCAAGGTCTGGGGAAGAGGAGCAGAGAGCCAAGGTTTCTACTCTGCCCAAGTGAGAACCCCTAACCAGTCCTTTCTCTACCAGACCACCACTTCCTAACTTTGTTTGCCCCACCAGTGACAGGGAGACTATGGTTCCTGGGACCGGGGGGGGGGGGACACACGACCGCCTGGAGCTTAAGGTTATCCATGGGCTGTCACTTAGGGGAAAAGAAGTTCAGAGTTCAAATGAGGGGACAGGACCTATAGCCACCAATGTGCAGTTCTTGGCTGCTCCAGGAGAAGGGGCATCTTGGTATCAGGGAACAAGGCTGTCCTCAAAGAGGAATGGGGCCAGACCTGCTTTGTGCTCTCAGTAAGGCCTGAATTGTTAGGGAGAGGGCAAGCTAGGCAAGAACAAATCAGCCTGAGAGTACTAGGGAAGGGTCCCCTGAATGTGCCTCTAGGCAGCTGGCCGAGAGGTGCAATGCTGGCTGGCTTGTCTCAACCGGTCCAAAATAACCATACCAATTTGCACACGAATAAGCAAACACAAAACCCCTAAGCAAGGGCATTCAAAATCGAAAGCAGCTGCTAATCACCTGTTTTAATTTTTTCCCCTTAAATTAGCTGCAACTAAGAATTTTCAAACTCTCAAGTACAATACACAGCTTAACATTTCCATACACCTGTAAAACCACTAAGTTAAATCCCATTACAAAAGACTCCAACTTATAAAGGAACAGTTCAAATACAGTTCTTATCAAATACAAACAATGGAAAATGATTTAGGCACAGAACATCAGTCACTGGAAATTAACATTTGAAAAAAATTTTTTACATAAAAACCATCTGTGTATTGAGATGGTGCACTCTGCTAAACCACCGGCCTAATTAAGGAACTAGGAATCAGGGTGTTACATGGTAATGCATTAAGTTTTGGTTTTCTTCTTCTTCTTTTTTTTTTTTTTTGGAGTCTTGCTGAAATCTTATCAATACAGAACGTGTTGTCCTTTCCTCCCTGCAAATCTAAAACAATGTCTATGTCAAAATGCTAAGAGCACTGTGGCTGACAGACAAAACACGAACACACGCCCTGTCTTTAATCTGGGGTGCTTCTCCCATGCCAGCATGTACACCCAAGGATTCCTACTAAAGATCCAACTAGAGGAGTTGGGCAGAGACCACAGGGGTGGGGGGCGGGGGGTGCAGCTAGTGCTGGAGGCCAGCCTGCACAGTGCACACCACAGACAGCCAGACACCGCCTGTCCGCAGGCCCCCAGGTGCCGCCCACAGAGCAACGGGGATGTATATGATGCTGCTGACATCTCTCACCCCCACCAGCAGAGCTGGAGATGCTCCTGGAGAAGACATGAGAAATGAGTGTTAGACATTGAAGAATAAAGTTTTCTTCATTTGACTATGGAAGTCTCCAAAAGCAGTAGCCAAGAAAAAAAAAAAAAGGAAATGGGAAAATAATAATAACCCCCAAAAAGGTTCTGGGAGATATTTAGCTTTCCTTCCCAGGCATACTAGAACAAAGAGCAAGAAAAAGCTAAACAAGCAGTACAATCCCATTCTGAGCATACTGGCCAACCAGAGGGGGAATGTATGCTGGTCTTCAAAAATAAGCCATCTGAATTATTGTAAACCTGACCTGAAAGTCAGGTCAGCTGTGGCAGATTTTAAGAGTTTTCCAGGCAGACTGAGAGACTTTCTCCTGTATTTGAGATGTAGAAATTATTCACTGCTTATAGATCAACTAAATAAATATGCAAAGAAACACTTCTTATTACTGGCGATGAAGTCCCTCACTCCACATTGTCCCAGAAGGTAAGCAATTTGGAAGTCCTGGGGCAGAGAAACTAATGGGAGGAAACCAGACGGTCTTCTTGCTGGGCCATACCCCCAGAGGAGAACCACCTTGACCTTTCAGACATGCTGAAAGTTGAGAGTGAGAACTACCAAGACATTCTTACGTGGAACTGTAAGGACGCTTTGTTCAACTCGTCTCGAAGGAAGTGCTGTTTCCCAGGTGGGTGAGCACTTCCTGTCCAGACACTGAGTTCCTTTTTCAAGGGCAATGATGATGATTTTGTGAACACCCCTCACATCCTGAATTACCTGAATTGCTTACCCAAACACAAGCCAAACATTTGTATACAGGTGATGTGATCTACACTGCTGGCCCGCATTGAGTCAAGAAACTGAAGCACTACATCCAAGAGGTGATGTTCTCTGGGGTCTACCCACCTTATGCAGGGGAAGATGGACTCCTGTACTTGGGCACCTAACCCTAAGGCTGTAAAACATAACTGACCAGGTCCATCTCTACCCCACTGATGGTGTTTGTTTATACTGGAATGTGCCTTCAGAAACTCTGCCTTATTCCAAAAAAGCACAAGAGCTTCAAGATATTTGATATCAAAAAGAAAAACAAGACTGACATCTGTTCTTACATAGATCTGATATTAGTACAGAGTACAAAACCTCAAGAGATGGTTGATATTTTGTCTCAGTTGCAAAATGCTCATTTAAAATGCTGAAATAGGGGCTGGAGTTCTAGCTCAGTGGTAGAGCGCTTGCCTAGCACCTGTGAGGCACTGGGTTTGATCCTCAGCACCACATAAAAATGAATAAATAAAATAAAGGTATCATGCTCATCTACAACTAAAAAAATTTTTAAATAAAATGCCGAAATACATACAGGCTAAATTTTGCGACGAAAGACATATCTTGCCTAGTTCCCATGTTGTTTGCTCACATTAGGAAAATTTCTATGTTAAATCATCAGAATGGCCCTTGTAAGTAGTATCCATTTGAGGGCTTCCAAGTCATTCAAATTGTCACATTGCTTTTGTGACAATGGAAAGCAGAAGCTAATAATTTTTATAGATGATATGGCAGAATGATTGGTTCTGATCTTTACTGGCTTATGGTCATTATTTTCTAAGTTGTCCTCCCTTCTCCTCTGAAATCTTAAGTTCCTGGAATGTGATCATTGTAAGTTATTTTTCTTTTTCTTTTCTACATAATATTCCCACTTCCATTATCATAACTGATTTATCTAATTCAGATGTTTATGAATCTAATGGCTGCCAAGACTTTGCTATGCATGACCCAATGGTTTTTGTGAAATGGAATTACATTTATTTTCATGAGATTTGGATGAATTATTTTATGTTATCTACAAAATGGACTTCAGTCAAAATTTCCTGTCATTCAATAGTATTTTCTTATATCCATTGAATTAGTTAATTTTGCAAAATGAGAATCATATCCAGTTTTACCTTGTTGTGATCTTATGATCATAAGGAGAGAGTAAGTTTAATTTTTCTTGCGTTTGGTTTGCTGGGTGGTATCATAATAATGATCTGATTTTGAAAATAATGATTATGATTCCATAATGCCTAACTGGAAATTGAATTGCCCCTGACAACCATACGGGTTTATGAATTTTCACTGTGGACCAGGGAAAAAAACATACGTGACTTTTGAAAAAACTTAAAGTGAAAGGTTTGAAGTTGCAGACCTTTTCTTACATGGTCCATTAGTTTAAAACTCCAGGATTCTATTCGTGCCACATTTTCACATGTTGCTTATACAAAATTATCATTCTGAGTAGTGACTGCTTCCCTGTTTCAGTACCGAAGTGCCTCTGTTTTTATTTATTGTTCAAATCAAAGATCAAAACATTTTCTTAAATATATTTGTGTAATATTTTATTTATACAGTGTTGTTGGTGAAACATTCACTAGAGCATGGTACTTTAAATTCTAATGTGTAACATGTTAAATAAAGCTAATGGTTATTTTTTTAATTAAAAGTATTCAACAAGGGCATAAAATTATTAAGATGATAAAAATGAAGAAACATGCTTGCCCCAAAGGAAGTATATGGTATACACAGGTAGAAAGGTCCAGAATGAAAACACAACACCTTACTTGCTCCTAATCTCTCTTCCCTGAGCAAAAGACTTTAAAAAGATCAATTCACAGCCATCCCATGCATGACACTTTGCATCTTCCCAAGTACTTGGATGTCTTGGTCCATGAACCTAGCAATTCAGTAACTTAACGAAAAGGAAACTAAGTCTCAAAAAGGTCAAGTGACATATTCACTGAAAGGTCTCAGTGGAGAAGGGAAAAAAAAATGAGGGAGACCAAAGAGGACAGACCACTGGACACCTCTGATCTTGGGAACCAACCCAGTTCTTATGGGGCTCTCAATGGAGCCCGTGTAAGACTTGGGGCTGTGACTTTAGCAAAGCCAACCAGTGAACTTCCCTGCACAGGCTATGCAGAGGCTGAAAACAAGCAGGGACACCTCCACTGGAGCTGCCAAGCTATGTGACCCAGGATCCTGAGAGACCATCTCCAACAACTTGTGGGAAACATTTATCTGCAAAAAAAGAAAGAGAGAAAGAGGCCAACCCACAAAGAAGAGGAAAGGGGAGAGTTGAGGAACAGAGACAGCCACAATGACATCATTTGTGGCCCTGGAACCAGCTGTAACAAAGCCAGGAAAACCCTTGGACTTAACAGTTACATGGGCCCATATATTTCCTTTTCTCCTTGAGCTCACTTAGAGTTTGGTCATTTGAAACCAAAAAGGATCGTGACTTATATACGACCCAGAAGACTATACTGAATGCATGCTGACCACAGACCCCACAGCTGTCAGACTATCTCTATTTTCAACACTAAATTCTGTGGCCCCAGAAAGCCACTCCCACCCCTGCCTTCTCCAGTCTACTCTCCAGCGAGCAGCTGGAGCGCCCTTCTTCAACAGTTAATCATATTGCATCACTCGCTGGCTGCAAGCCTTCCCTCCATGTCCCATCACAAGGTCCTTTGTATGAGCTTCAAGGTTCCTCTTATCTGGCCCCTGCCTCCTCTCTAACTCATCTCCGCCCCCCACCCCTTCTCAGGGGCCCCTCCACTCCACCACTCTGCCTTCCTGTCGCTTCAGATTCACCAAAGCTTCTTCCTGCCTTAAGACATCTATTTGCTGTTGCTTCACCCAAAACTTTGGCTGTGCCATCCTTCTCTTAACTCCCATCTCTATCCCAATGTCGCCTTAGTCTACTTTCTGTTTCTCTGACAAAGTATCTGAGATCTGTTATTTTATTTTATTTTTTGGGGTACTGGGGATGGAACTAAGGGGAACCCAGCTACTGGGCCACATTCCCAGCCCTATTTTGTGTTTTATTTAGAGACAGGATTTCACTGAGTTGCTTAGCACCTCACTGTTGCTGAAGCTGGCTCTGAACTCGCGATCCTCCTGCCTCAGCCTCCTGAGCTGCTGGGATTACAGGCGTGTGCCACCATGCCTGGCAGATGTGTTCATTTATAAAGAATAGTTTATTTAGCTCATGGTTCTGGAGGCTATGAATCCAAGAGTATGCCACTGGTATCGGCAGGGCACCTGGTGATATCCTTCTTGCTCTCTCATAAGGTGGAGAAGGCATCCCATATCCAAATAGAGCAGGTGTACCAGCTCCAGTCTCCCCTGTCCTCTTCTTACATCCTCAGACATTTCTATTTTTTATTTTGAGACAGGGTTTCACATGTTGCTGGGGCTAACCTTGAACTTGAAATCCTCCTGCCTTAGCCTCCTGCGTGGCAGGGATTCCAGATGTGCCTCACTATGCAGGGCTCCTTTCCTCTTCTTATAAAGCAACTAATGTCATCATGGGGGCTCCACCCTCATGATCTCACCTAATCCTAATTACCTTGCAAAGTTCCCAACTCCAAATACCATTAACATATGACTGTGGGAATTAATAACTAGCAAATGAACTCTGGGGGGACACATTCAAATCACAACTTCCTATAGAAGTGCTCCCTAAAATAACTTCCAACACTGCTTATATCCCTTCATCCAACTCATCAACAACACTCACTTGTCACTATGGAATCATAATTTTATGTTTACTTATCATTCCTCCATCTTTGAAGGTAAGGACAAGGACCTTGACCATCTGGTTCACTTCTGTAGACCCAGTGCCTGGCCTCTGCCACTATTTATTGAATAAACACAATTCCAGTATCTTGGCATCCAAACAACACCTCCTAGACACTCCAACAAGGCACAGCATAGAACCCTGGGCCTTTCTACATCCACTGGCTCTCCGCCCCACAACTAGGATTCCCAGTTATGCTGCTCACCGGGGTTTGGCAAGCTGCAGCCTACAGGCCAAATCTAGTCTGTTGTCTGTCTTTATATGACCTGCAAACTAAAAATGGTCTTGCAGATGAATACCTGTAACTGATAATACAAAATGATAACTCTGAACTCCAATTTGGCAAAACCTTTCCTCCCCCAAAATAACATCAATTCTTCTCAACAACAAACGTATTACAAAAAAGCTGTACTCAATTACTGTTCTTGTATTTTCAATGTCATCCGTGAAAAGTTTGTGTAAATTTGTTTTCTCTTTTGTTATGGTGTAAGTATCTACATAATATTCTCAATATTGCTTCTTGGCCTGCAGAGCCTAAAATATTTACTATCTGGCCCCTTTACAAAAAGAAAAGGAGTTTGTCAACCCTTGCCGCAGACTTAACAATTCATTAAAGTGGGAAAGGAGACTTAATAGGCCAGTTCAACCCCGGCACTATCCAGGGCTAAATGTTAGCAAGGGAACAAGAAGACCAGGTCCTAAGGTGATCTTCATGTCCTGGGACCTAGGGGGAAGAAGGGGTATCAGATTAAGTCTCCAATCTATTGAAAGCAATGGGATGAAATTCTGCAGAGGAAATAGGTTTTGTTTTTGTTTTTGTACCAGGGATTGAACTCAGGGCACTCAACCACTGAGTCACATCCCCAGCCCTATTTTGTATTTTATTTAGAGACAGGGTCTAACTGAGTTGCTTAGGGCCTCACTAAATTGCTGAGGCTGCCTTTGAACTCGTGATCCTCCTGCCTCAGCCTCCATCATGCTCAGCGGAAATAGGTATTTTTGACCCGGCAAATATCCCTACAGGTGAAATGACATTACTAACACTAGCCTCCATCTCTACCCACTCCTTAAATAACTAACTAAACACATAACTACTCACACTTTACCTTGGGCTCTCTTAAGGACTTTTTGTTCGTTCTGTTCAGACCATACATCAGCATATCAGTGCACCAAGGCTTTCGTTAGGCACATGTTCCTCAAGGGTCCTCCAGGACACACAGGTCCTTAGTACAACCCCCGCCCACCGTGCCCCGCCCCCCAAAAAAAAAGAAAGGAAAGAAAAACTAGCAGCACTTTGAAACCTTGTCAAATCAATCAACAGGCCTCCATCCAATGGGGAAAGCACAGCCACGCCTGCTCCAGCTCCACCCACAGTTGGCCCAAGGATGACTTCCATGGCAGCAGCGGGCCAAGGCTAAAATTCACCCCATCTCAGCCAGCAAAAGCTCAGTAATGGTTTGAGAGACACAGGAGAGCCCAAGTTCTACTTGAGCTGCAAGACACTAAAGGAACGAAATATGTCTTTCTGTGGAAGGGAGTACATTTTCGGGAGCTGTGTGGGGAAGGATGGGCCAGTGGGCTGTTGATATTCAAATCATCATTAAGTGACTCAACTTTCCAGAAATAAAAGGCGTCACAGCGGGAAATTCTCCATCTTGACTTTTTCTTTCTGGCTTCAGCAGAATATAGCTGCAGAGCAGAGAACCAATTAATTTTTAAGCATTTCTTTAAAATTACAAGACTCACCCTCACCCAGTCCAGTCATTACTAATTTCCTGCTTTCCACACCCTGATCCTTGCACCACCCTGTGAAATTACCAAGTGCCAGGAGGGCTGAGGCAGCCCAGGAGGGGGCCCAGAAGGAGCTCAGCTGGCCTGAGCAAACTGCTGCCCAAGGAGCCCCATCCACGTTGACACAGACCAGGAAGAGGCAGAGAAGCCTGTGCATGCCAAAACGATTCTTCTGAGGCCTAGAACCCTGTCCCGGCACAGCCTTCACAAAGTCACAATCATTCAGGGATTAGCTGACATTTATTCCGTTGATCCTGCCCAAGTGGAAGAGCAAGGAGAGGCATGGTGCTGCCCGTGGGCAAGGCCAACTTCACGTGCACCCGTCAGAAACGAGGGTCCTCGCCGCCTACCACCTGGGAGCCCCCTTCATCTGCTTCCCTGCCCTTCCACCAAAGTCCTTACGTCCTGTTTTCTCCTCCCTGTCTAAAATAAGAGGAGGGAATACAGAGTGTTCCATCCAGGCTTCTAAATTCCAGAATCAAAGAACACAGTAGTTCTCCTTATCTGAATTTCACTTTCTATGGTTTCAGTGACCCACAGTCAACTGTAGTCCAAAACTATTACATGGAAAATTCCAGAAATAAACAATTTGAACATTTTAAATAATTTTATTTAAAACCATTCTTTTATTATTAATTATTAATCTTACATTTCTAATTTGTAAATTAAACTATCATAGATATATGTAGATAGATGTATCTATCTATATGTATACATGTATATAAAATCAAAAAACCCATACATTCAGTACATCTGCTATTTCAGGCATCTGAGGATCCTTGAACATCACAGATAAGGGTGGACTACTGCAAACAGGTCTCTAGTCTACAGATTTCTCTACTTGGGAAAAATACCAAAGAGGCCCTAGGTTCCAAAAGAGAGATGGTGGCCTAAGACTTCATGCACTGGTGAATCCCAGAATGCAGCTGGTTAAAGAAGAAACCATTCGGGCTCCTTCATGACTGAACATCCAGAGTCATTCCCTTGACAAGTATCTGCTGGGTGCCCACTATGTGTAGGCACTAGGTCAGGAACACAGTAGCAAACCAACCAGGCAAGAAATTCCTGCTTTCCTGGGCCTCACATCAGACACCTCCTGCACCTCTGGGGTCTGAAAGGGATACCATGAGCATGAAGCTGGGCTCAGGTGGTACTTTCATCTCAGCGCTATGTCACACATTCACTGGCTGTCTCTCTCCGCCACTCATTCCTCCAACACAAACTTGGATCAGGCACTGGGACTGGTGATGGGCGCTCCAAAATTTACATACAAGAGACTTAGGAAGAGCAAACTCCTAAGCTGGAGTGGGGAGGGTGTGTTGACATGTGGGTGGTTGGGAAGTATGATGCAGATGAGGGAGGGGGCTAACCCCCACTCCCAGCACCCCCGCAACAGGCCCCAGGACTTCGGGGCCAGCAAGACCAGGCCAATGCCCTTTCCTGGGATGACACTCCCACAGGGGAAGGTGAGGGAGTGCTGCTTACCCTGCTTAACCTACAGAACCATTACCTGTGCTCTTCCTCACAGCTCAGGGCCTTGCAGGAAGGACCTCCACAGAATGGTCTCAGGGCTCTCTGCTCTCTACCTTCATGCTGGGCCTGGCCCGTATAAGTCAGCATCAGAAGGTGGGAAGAAGAGGGGCCCCTGGGGCCCAGTCCCTGCTTGCTGAGCCATGTTCCTCTTCTCTATACCCATAATCCTGCAGGGAAGCCCTCCCCACAGCTGAATTCAGTGAAGGCTCCCTTCCGGGGCCCCTTAGGACCTGGAGGGTGGAGGGCAATGCAGAGCACTGCTGCCTGCTTGGTCATTCCTTCTTGAGCTTTTACCTCTGTCTTCTCCTCTCTACACAGTCGATCCTTTCCATTACCCTCTCCCATGATGTTCTGTTCCCTACAGGGATCCTGATTGATGTGAGGCAGAGGATGAATAAAAGTCTAAAAAGTGTAATGTGCACTGACAGGGACAAGCAGAGCACACCAAGTACTGGAGGAGAGGGCAGTGAGGACGAGGAACAGCTCACAGGCCAGAGAGGCATCAACCGGCTAGATAAGCAAGATGGCAGGAAGTGCCCAGGCCAGGGAGCCCCATTAGCAAGGGCAGAGAGGCATCAACAATGAGGAGGAGCAGGTACCACACACAGCGCCGAGTGGCAGCTTCTGGAAAGAGGAGTGATGGGGACTGAGAGGAGGAGGCCTGTGCAACAGCTGGCCTTATAGGTGGTGCTAAGGCATTGGGACTTGACCCTAAGCAAGGGGCAGTCTCTGAAGGCCAATCACATGGTAATTCCATCTAGCACTCCATGTATTTCCAGACACATCCCTTCTCTGGACAAACTGGAAATTGGCATTCGCTTAGGACAAATAAACATAATCCCTAAAACGGCTATTCCAGAGCACTGTGTCCAGAATCGAAGGCAAAAATATAAAAGCTACCAGACCATGAAATATGGTTCACAGTAATATCCTCCCCTGAACACACACACGCACGCACATACACATACCCAGACACCCCTATCTCTGGCACTGTTAACAACAGGCACTGGAGCATTAACAACCTCAGGTGAAAACACACCAATCGTTAACAACAGATTCTGAGAAGTTTACAACCTAAATAACTATCATTGGAACACATAAGTTACTTAATATAAAGCGGTTCCATATGGTTCATTTATAATTCACGTGGCATCAGTCGGCAAGAATCCACTGAGGTGACATCACTAGAGTCACCAGATGACTTTAATTCTTCTACAAAGGCATCAAACAAGGATGTATTCAAGAGATTTCAGGTACTATTGGATTCTATAATACTCTTGGATTTAAAAATTAAATTTTTGGTTTCCTACCATCATTTGGGTTTTCAGGTATACACATATCTGTGTGTGTGTGTGTGTCTGTATGTGTGTTTTCCTGAAACCGGATTCAAAAGGCTTCAAGTAAAATAATTTCTAAAATTCCTCTGCTTAGTAAGCCCACCATGACCAGTGTTAACTCCTTGTTATTGTTTCTGGTTGCAAGCAGACAGGTTGGAACACAAACATGCATTATACCAACTTGACAACTCTAATTAAACTGATAAAAGGTCATCTATTGGTCTACTGAAGTATTTATATCACTGTTAGTCACTACACAGTACCTAGACACAGATGCACACAGGTCACCTTTCTAGAGCCAATCACCACAGCATTTCATTTTTCCTCTTTGTTCTTCCCCCAGTATATATAATGGCCACATATGTTGACAGCTTTCCCATATTTCTTTAATCACTGTCAGAATCACTCATAAAAATGTTAATTATGAAGAAGAGTTCCATGTTATTCCCCACCTGTGCCAACGGAGAACCTTTGAGTTTCCTGTACTCTTCCTTTGAGTTTTCATTTTCCAGGGCTGCTCTCCTATACCCCTTTAAGGAGCTCAGGGGCACATGCACACATGCACATGCACGCACGCGTGCACACACACTCATATGCACACATTCACTCTGCAAATCGCCGATGCTGAGTCAGGAGTAACACAGCGTTCATCACTAAAAGGAAGAAGCAGGTGGACAGAGGAGGATCCCAACAGTAGGCTAAGAGGATGCTCAAGAGGGCGGCAGCCTGGACCCCTCATCTCAGGCCTCTGACCCTGGAACAGAGCAAAGGAGTGATCAGCCAGGAACCATGATGGAGAGCCAGCCAGAGACTGCTGCTTTTCAGAAGCTGTGAGGAACCTTCTCTGTGCCCCCAAATATCTCCTTGATCTGCTAGCCAGGATGTGAAGCTTTGAACTAAAGATAAAGCTTTTTGGTCTATCATTTGAAATAGGTGGCTTACAGGCAGCACACTGGCACCTTGGAGTTAACTCGAACAAGTATAAACAGTATCAGACCTTTCCTAATTCAAACAGTAAGAAGCTAAAAGGCCAGAATGCCAAGAGGGGATGGGACTTGGGGAGGAAAGGGACACCACCTTATAAATGCCACCATTCCCCCATAGCATATCTTCCCTGGCTATAAAAGTGACCTGAACCTGAGAGTTCCTGAGACTGAGCAGTGGTCTCTAGTCCCAGGCGCAGCCCAGGTACCTGCTCACCTCTGGGACTTGTCTCAACTCCCTGGTCTAACGGTCCTCACACTCAGCACCACAGGTATAGGTTGGAGCAGCTGTGAGGTGCACTGCAAGCAACTTGTGCCCCAAGGAAAGAACCAAAGCATGGGAAGAACTCAGCATTTAAGAAGGCTGAGCAGATTCTAGATGTTTCCTATAGCAGTGTCATCTCTCCAACTGCTGTAGTGCATGCACCCAAGAGCAGACAAGAAGGGCTGAACATGAGGCAAAGCACAGAGGAACCTTGCAAATGAACTGTGAGCTCCAAGAAGGCAGCGACCAAATGCACTTATCTTGCTCCCGGCTGTCTCCTCACAGCCAGCCCTGGGCCTAGCAGAGGGCAAGGCCAGTAGTGTTGGTTCAGCGAATGAGAGAAGGAAAGAACAGTCAGACAAGTGGAAAGCCAACATCCTGAGAGGTTGGTGGCTCGCTGAGACGACCTGAGGAGGACTGATAACGACATCAACACCAGCAAATTCCACTGGGCAGGTATTGTGGGCAAACTAGAGACAACCCACCCTGCCAAGGGAGAAACTCCAGAACCTGGGAACTCTGCTTCCAGGGGTGCTATGGGTAAAAACTCCAGGGAGGTGACCTCACTGAACACCCTAGTCATGATGATGAAGACAATCCCAATAAAAGAGCCACAACCACACCATGCACAATGCTAAGTGGGAAGAACAATAGAAGAGTGTACATCTGCTCTTCAGAAACACCCACACCAAGGGATCTGTACACACGGGACCTGGAAAGCAACGTGACCCACAGGCGGGATGGTGGGTGGACGTGTTCCTTTGCTTTGCTTAGAATTTGAAAATTGCTGCTGTAATGTTGCATTCATTATTTAAAAACAATGTTTAAGATATTTTTAAAGAGCTATTTTGGAATCCAGGTCTCATAATTCAAACTCTGATAATGATACACTATAGAGTACTCAGTTAATTCTCACTTCTTTTGCTAGAATCCTAGTCCAGGGCACACCACATCCTTATTATCCATGGTAATGGATGAACAAGTGGGAAGGCCCAGGACTGCCATAACTCATCTCCAGGAACAATGATGAATAGGAGCATTGTCTATGGACTGCTTAATGGAGAAGCTGGCCTCGGTAAGATGCTGGCAAATTTTCTATATGGAACTCCATGGCAGAGGCATAACTGGTATGTGTCTGATATGGCTAAGATGTGGCCTGAATCCTTAAGGTATCATTTTAAAGATAACCAGGGTAAATTCAAAATACACAGACACAGCTGGTACCACTCTTCATATTCTGTTCGAACACTGTATAATTTAAGACCCTTTTTAAATGCCTTATCAATGATTCAAACAAAAACAACAAAGAATATCTTTTGGTCTTAAAAGCATTTAAACTCATCCAGTATTTTGTTTGTTTGTTGACTTTGAATATTTTTTTTTAGTCATAGACAGACACAATACCTTTCTTTTATTTATTTATGTTGTGCTGAAGATCAAATCCAGTGTCTCACACATGCTAGGAAAGCGCTCCACCACTGAGCCACAACCCCAGCCCATCCAGTTTGTACTGCAGTTACCATATTTACATTTTTATTTTATTCCTCTGTAAGTTGTCAGAGCTTTCTCAAATCTCCTGAGAGGCCCAGTCGTAGTTTATTGCACATATTAAATCAATGGATTAGATCAATGAATTCAATGAATTTACATCTTCATTAAGAAATACTAAAATGTGTGTGTGTGTGTGTGTGTTAGTTTCATGTTTCAATTCCTGTTAAGAATAAATATTAAAAGGGGTTATTTCACACTTTTTAGATTACAAAAGGTTGCAATTTTTATGCAACTCTCAAGAAATGTAAGTGGAGGGGATCTTATGAAACTATAAGGGAGACCAGCAGAGTAGACATGGGGGCCCAGAGAGAGGGACAACAGGAGGGAAAGAACAGTACGAGAGGATGAAACTGACCAAATTATGTCACGTGCATATAAAAATATGTAACAACAAATCCCACTTTATAATTATAATGCACCCACTTTAAAAATGAGAAAAAGAAATGCACATAACACAAGTCATAGTGGTTTCTCCTTTACAGTAGTGATGTGAAATGTCCTTTAGAAATGTTCTTATAGTCATAAAGTGAATCAATAGAAAAAATATATTAAGTAATTCTAAAACATATCACTTGAAAATATGGTAAAAAAAAAATCACAGATTTTTGACAAAAAGCAGTATTTGGGGTGTACAGACCTAACATTTTTCATCTCTTATCTCTAACTTCCTTTTACTCCTCCTCCACCATCTACCACACATTTTTCTATTTCAAAAAGTAAGTTGCACCTGTCACAATCAAAGCAGCCCACCCAGGCAGGACTACTGAGTGCTCTGTGTGCTCTGCATGGGACGCAGCAAGAGAAAAGGGTCGTCAGGAAAGCACGTTCGAGTATGGTGAGCCCATTTTAAAAAACAACAAGATGCCTTTATGAGCAGGTGCTACGCTACCTTCTGTACAAGAAAGAAGGGAAAATGAGGAAATAGACACATATCTGTTTATCTTTACAGAAAGAAAAGTGAGAAAGACAAACTAGAAAACACTGAGGTTGGTTGCCTCCCGGGGAGGGGAGACAGGGTCGGAGGAAAGCCATAGCACCTCTCTCAGGCTCAGTAAGATTAGATGAACGAGGGGGACAGCAAAACGAGGAAACTCTGAGGCTGGAAGCAAACCACACCACAGTGAAGGGCGTGGGGAGAGAAACCCAGGAGTTGATATTCACGAGATCCAAATGGATGGGCAAAGTGCACAAGCCCTGAACACTCAACAGGTCAGTCTTCCACAGCAGCCTGGGCACGCCGTGCTGGTCCTGTTTCATATATGCTACAGGCCTATGCAAGCTAGGAAAGTGCTGAGGGTAACAGGGCCCTGGCAGAGACAGAGATCGGGGAGGCACAAAGGACCCTGGCAGAAGAGCTGGGACCAGAGGTATAATGTGAATGCTTGACTTCTAAAATGTGAATGTGTTTTACACATGCATACATTCATATGCGTGTGTGTGCGCATACATTTACACACAAATGTTTCACAGATCTCCACTGAAATGGCCTAGAAGCAAAGACATCCCTGTAACACAAAGATGGTCTGCTAACACGGATTTATCTTGGTCTCTAAATCCATTCCTCACTAAAAGAAACTGGCTCCTTAGAGAAATGACTAACTCCAGGTTTGGGGCAGGGCAGACATGAGAGGAACTTGGAACAACCTGGTATGCCAGAAAGTTAAGAAGCACTTTAAAATGTTGGAAGGAATCAGAATAAAGGGCCTCCCACTGGTCCTATTCAGGCACCAAAATGCTTAACTATAGTAGTGATTATAAGCCACTGAAATAATAGTTCACATCTATAACAGCAAAGAAGGAAGGGCCCATTCATAGCAGAATGCTGACTGCCAACTGGAAGACACGGCAAGAGTGCAGGAGGGGGCCCATCACCTGGTAACCACCAGTCAGGACCAGATCAGCTGAGAAGCACTGGTCAAGGTTAAGCGGAGTAGAAACTTGGACATGGAGCATGATCTAACAGCGTCTACCCAAGACTGCTTATTAGCTGCAAGAGAAAACCTAATTACCATACAGTAAAGAAATCAAACAACACCTTGGCCAGGTCATCAAAGAAAGGCAGATGGACAGCAAGTGCTTCCAGACGTGATAGCCTGAGAAGGACATAAAAAATGCTTAACATCGTATGCTGGCCAGGAATGCATAACTTGAATTTAATCATGAGGAAATATTGGACAAGAATGTTCTCATGGAAAAAAGGGGGGAAAGTATATTCTTTACAAATGGCCATGTCACAGAAGGCAAAGAAAGGCTGTAGGAACATTCCAAAGTACAGTACACTAAAGAGACATAAAAAACTAAATGCCATACCTGCTCCTCTATTATACCCTGTATTGGAGGGAAAAAGAATTCCACAAAGGACATACTGGGTCGATTGATAAAACGGGAATGCAGATGGTAGACTATGTAAAAGCCCCGTATCACTATAAAGTTTCTGAAGTTCCTAACTGTCCTGTAGCTATGTCAGGGAATATTGCCATTCTTAGAAACCAAGCGAGTGAAGGACATATGGGGTTCTACGTACTTATTCTTTAAGATGTTCCCATAAGTCTTAAATGATTTCCAAATACAAAGTAGAAGGAAGGAGGGAGGAGGAAAGGCAGCAATTTGGTAGACAAAGCTGGGCTGCATCCACTGGCTCAGCACGTGGCTCAGCTCAGCTCACGCGCTCCTTCTAAGCTTTGCTCCGTTTCCCTATCTGTAAAATGGGTCAGACGGCTCAGCTCCTGCCTGCCTCACAGGTTCTACAGAAAGATAAAGTAACAAACAAGCATGAAAAGGCAGTAAAACTGATTTTAATCACAATTACTGAGGACAGTCATCATGTGCTGTTTCTCTTTCTTATTGGGTATCAGATTTTGCAAGATAACACTGAACTTTGGCAAATTTGGATCACTTCAAAAAAGGAGTCAAGGTCACAGAACTCTTTAACTGGGTGTTGTCAGACAAATATTTGCTTAAATACAATCCCCAAAGTAATCAATGTATTATTCTAGGATCATTTCGAAATGTGTGTGTTTGGAAGCAAGATTTACAAGGGCCAAAGGAAGGGATAATATACTAAAATTAACCACAGTTGTTTAGAGTGATTGATCACAACTCGTTTTCCTCTTCTGCTTTTCAAAGTTTATACAGCGGTTTTGTACTTTCTAATTTGTAAAGACAGTTCTGTGGTTATGGGAACCGTTCCCAAAGGTCTTCAAAACTTTTACAAACCCTCATCATACCCTTTCCCAAAGGTCTTCAAAACCTTTACAAACCCTCACCATACCCTTCAAATGGTAGTCAACCCCAGAAGGAAGACAGCGTAAGTGCCAGAGTTGACCAAGCAATTTCTGCATATAAAATGAAGAATGGGCAGTCTGGAGGTTTTCAAGAGATACTCTGCCAACTTCCTGGTCCAGATTTAGACCTGCTCCCTCTGACCAAGGGAAAAAATTATTTTCAACTTCAAGTCCTCACTAAAATACAAATTAATGACTACATATTCCTTTGGGAGAAGTCAAAAATCATCAACCACCAAAGTTTCTAATGAACTTGGCCCTTGGGGCTCTTGAAAATACCCCAGGCTTCCTTCCTAGCAGCTGACCAACCTGAAGACATAGAGAAAGACCGAAGTCTCAGGGTGGCCCCTCAGTGCATTCAACTAGGAAATACACCAAGTTTCCACACCGCCCCATCTTCCTGCCGATGTGGGGACAGGATGTCCATGTCCCAAGGAGGTGTTTTGCCAACATCTCTCAGATCCACATCAAATATAATATTCAAACCAATTAGCTCCAACGGCATCAGGAGCAAGTAGCATCTCCACACTCTCATTACAGGGCCATCCTATTCAATTCCTAATGAGAGGAGAGACAAAGGCAGCCCATGCAATAGGATCTACTTCAAAAATTCTTTTTCTTTTAGAAAACAGATCCTCTTTTGTTCTGGTTAAACACCAATTACTCTGCTCTCTCTAACATGCAAATCAGCTGAAAATAGGGCAATATGTAGCTCACTCCAGTTCCACCGCAAGTTTGAATGAAGAAAAGAGAAAGAGGACAGAGAGGGAGAGGGTGAAAAGAAAAGGGAGAGAAAGAAGAGGGAGAGGAGAAAGGCAAGATGAGCAACAGAGGCAAATCCCTGAGGGTCTTCAATTCCAAGTACTTTGTGCTCCGATAAAGCTCTTTTCAAAAAGCTTTTTTGTATTATCTGTGCCGGTGCCCACAAGCGGTGATTTTGCCATTATTCAAAAAAATAAAGCAAGAAAAGAAAAAGCACATTAAAGTGTACAATATAAGCAAGAAAAGCAAAAGTAGCCAACAAAGCTATTTACCCACAGCTCCTACTTGCTACAAACACTCCCCAAAAAAGCAACATTGCTGGCTTCACATACCAGAGCAGGGGAAGGAGGAGGAACCCAGTCCTACAAGCCCTGGATGGCAAAGGATCTCCAGGCAGGTGGCAGCATGAGGACCAACCCAGGAAGCATCCAACTCCACCTCCGGTTCAGGAACTGAGGTGACTGATATGATTTTTCATTTTTATTGTTTAACTTTGAAATTTCAATCTTCACACATTATTTTTTTTTTTTTTTTTTTTTTTAAATGCAGGTGGGTATGCGGAAGGGTATATTCTGGGTTCTCTCAGCTCCCAAGGAAGTCAACACAGTGCTTCTCGGTCCTCGCTGTACACCTGCCACCCAGGAGAGCTGAAGAATATGCATACCTGACTCTCAGGTCTGGCTGAGGTCTGAGCCTCTGCATTTCTAACAAGCTCCCAGGTGATGCTGGGACCACTCTGAGCCACCAGCGTCACCTACCCTGCTTCTGCCACTCATTTCTGTGTCTTTCCAGATTTGTCTTGCTTGACCTTCTTCCCTCATCCACCACCCCCCAGTCTAACTAAGGCGCCCTAAGAAAATCCAACAGCTCCCTCATGCTAGGCTTGGATGGTCACGCTGCCCCAGGCACCACTGAGTTTCTCTACAATGTACCCAACTAAGCACACTCTGGTCAGAAGGGACTTCAGGAAGGAATGCAAGTCCAGGGCCAGAGGTGACCTCGTATTCCTGCTGAGGCTTCCCCCAGGGACAACTGGTCCAGGGCTTCAAGTCAAGGAAGGGCAGCCAAGGTGAGCAGTGACCAGAAACAGGGCTTCCTGCTGGTGGACTCTGGTGCACTGCAAAGAATGTGCAGCACATCGGCACTCGGCAGAGGGTCAGTCTCCAGCGCTCAATCCTACACCACCTCGAGTGGGAAGGACAAGTGCCCCCTCTCACTGCACTCAGGACTTCAGTGTCCACCTGACAATACCTCCCATTAAATGACCCCCTCCAGGAAGCAGTTTCTCTCCTCACACCCATCCCCCAGAACTGCCAGCTTGGCTGGAAAGACTACAGGGTGAAATGACCCAGCCACAATGATGGATCCCCCACATTTCCCCTTTCTGGACCTGCCTCCCTTACATCTGGGCTGCCAATCAGGGCATGGATGTCCCTCTGTTTCTCATGCCCCACTCCTGTCCCAGGATAAGAAAATAAAGACACTCACATTTTCTGGGATCCCTGTGTGTGCCGGGACTGATCCACTACACTACATCACATCTGTGCCTCCAGAGGGCCCTGCAGTGTTGACGCTACCTCCATTTGGCAGGAGAGGAAATGGAAAGGCCAAGAGGTGACCCTCTGGTAGTGCTGGCAATGACCGTCAAGGCAGCACTGAGGTGGCTGGTAAGGTGGCTCTGGAGGCAGACTCCACAGGTTTGCATAATGGTCCAACACTTACTAGCTGCACAAATAGGAGCTTCTTTAAGCCTATGGGGTAAGAAGGATGTCATTCTCAAACGATTGCTGTGAGGATTGACTGGGACATCCTGGAGTCAAGGTGCCATCTTTTAATTCAACAAGCTGGGAAGGGCAGGACCCACACTTGAAAGGAGGTGAACTGGGGCTGGGGCAAGGCTGCACCATTTGGGTCAGGCTCACAACTTTAGAGTGGTTAACTTCAATCCCTTCTGCTGAGGGACCCTTAGAGGACCGCCACACGTGGAGACTCAACCTCGGCTGGGCAAACCCCTTTCCAGGAGCACGAGATATACACTGCACAGACCATGGGAAGCACGGACCATAGGAAGCTGGAAAAGTTTCTGGGGGTCATGAGGTCCAAAGGTCTCAAGTGGCAATGGAGTCACTGGTGGGCTGAAGCAGCCCTGCTGACTGCTCCACACACAGGAAGCCAGCAGCTCACTCACACCTACCACCTTTCCTCGCAGGGAAAATCCTCAGGAGGGGAAAAATGGACTCACAGGCATCAGGCATCCCGGTGGGGTGTAGAGCAAAAGGCAGAAAACGAGGGGCAGGGAGACTACTCCTCCCTCGCCAGCACACACCACCACCGCGGCAGCAGAGTAGGTCCAAACCAGCATCAAACATCCAGGCCAGAGGCAAAGGGAGGGGGCGCAGAGCACAGGGACCTCCTGGGTCCTTAAGACAGAAGAGAAGGAATGAATGGCACATGGAGACTGACGCTGAGGGCTGGTCAGTGTCAATCAAACAGAAGAAAATGGAAATGGCTCTTACTTTTTAAGTGTGCATGTAAGATGAGACAGGTAGGTAACTAGTTGGCTTTTAAGACAATCTTGAATCAATCCAAGAGACAATGACCTAAATATGCCGCCCCCCTGGAGGCTGCCCCCAAAAGCGAGGCCACTGGTGCTTGGTTTGACACTTTCCTTTCCCGGGAGACCTTGTGTGATGGACAGATCTAAGAAATACCCTATAATCTGCATTTACACTATTTGTCTCTTTGATACATCAAATACAGATATTTGCATCATTTATTTTAACATGTGTGATTTTTCTTCTGAAAGCCAGAAAGAGAAAGGAAGTCTGATCCCCACCCCACTCCTCCCCTCTTCTTCTTTAGAAGCCTGAAAACTTAAGCCTGGCACCCCTGACAAGCCAAATTGATCTGGAGAGATCTTCTGAGGCCAGTTACATTAAAGAACAAATAAAGGACTCTCCTGGCACAGGAAACAATAAAGACAAAGGGGAGCTCAGGGGTGGATCCCTCTCGCCATCTTGGCAGCCCCTGGAGGTGAAGGCAGGGAGGGAAGGCGGAGGAGGGTGGTCACGCCAGGAGCTGCTCCAACTGCTCTGCTCAGCCCACATTATCTGCTTTGTGGTGCAACTCAATTATGTACCCTGCCACTGAGGCCTTCAATGAAAAGCCCTTGCAGGGGCTCAAATGAGGAAGAGAGGTTTCAGCACCAGTAAGATCGAGAGGCCCACAGACGGGGCCCACTGCCCCAGAACAAATATGCAGCCTTCAAGGTCCCCAAGGAACTGGGACGCAACCAGTCTGCAGGGGGCCCTGCCAAGCTACTTATTCTTTATGTACGCTCTCACAGACATCTGAATAGGAATATGGGCCACAATAGCCACGAACCCCATATTTCACCACCAACAAACTCCAGAAGCACGTCTTCTCGGTCTCTTGCACAGGCTCCTGTTTGCCGAATGCTAATGGCTCCCACGACTGTGTGCCTCCTCTGTGCAGCAGTCCTTGGGGACAGCACACTGCACAGCTGTCATCACCAGTTCCCCCAGCCCCCAAAGGGTGGGTGTACCATCTCTGCTTGCTGGAGGAACAAAATAAGACAGTGGGGGATGGAGGAAGTAAGGGCTGGAACCCAGATTCCACCCAGCTCTCCCCAACCTGTGACTACCCAGCAGGTGTCCCAACGCCTGCTCTAAACTTTCTTTCTGCATCACTGTAATAGCCTCAGATCAAGCTGTTCATGTTTTTCTTTGGCCATTTTTCTTTCCTCAGTCATTCATCCAACATTCATTTATTGAGCATTTACACATCAAACAGTATTCTGGTTACTGAGAATACAACATGAACAAGACAGGTAAGGTGGACGAGAGTACCAAAACAAACAACTGCTTCTGCGCCACCACTCAGCATCCCCCTCCTTTCTCTTAACTCAAGATGGGTATGTGCTCCCTGCTTTTCCTCCTAGAGGAAGCCCTGCCACAGGACAAAGATGATGGACAGCTGCAGGGCGATTCGCCTTGCAGAACGCAGCCAGCACACATTCACTGTCTGTGAGTCCTGAAGTCCTACGAGCACAGACCCTCCATCTAGCTCCACTCCCTTCCTGCCATACGTGTGTCCTTGGAAAACCTTTGTCCCTCTGATTCCGGGAGCCAACAATAGCTCAAACCCTGGTCACCTCAAGTTCAGCCTCAGCGTGAGTGCTGGCACCTGCAGACCACACCACAGTAACTGCCCAGGCCTGGCCTGTGCTCCAGCCTCCTTCTCCACCAGAACTTCCTGGGGCTCCCTCCACTATGCCTGGCCCTCAGCTTCCCAGAGGGACTGCCATCCAATCTAACAAGGCTGTCTGCCTGACCACCTCTCCAACTTGAACAAAACTTCCCTTAAGCCGGGCGCGGTGGCTCAAGCCTGTAATCCCAGCACTTAGGGAGGCTGAGACAGGAGAATCGCGAGTTCGAAGCCAGCCTCAGCAGTGGCGAGGTGCTAAGCAACTCAGTGAGACCCTGTCTCTACATAAAACACAAAATAGGGCC
Organism: Geosciurus inauris; assembly: GCA_004024805.1. NCBI lineage: Eukaryota > Metazoa > Chordata > Mammalia > Rodentia > Sciuridae > Geosciurus > Geosciurus inauris. The sequence continues at coordinate 360,066 of PVHX01000105.1, forward strand.
GGGGAGGTGGCTCAGTGGTCGAGTGCCCCTGAGTTCAATCCCCGGTACCAAAAAAAAAAAAAAAAAAAAACAAAACTTCCCTTAAAGGGCCTTCTGAGGACAACGCACAGGACAAACATGCAAATACCAGGATTCCAAGGAACAAGTGCGGAGCGTCGGGAAGACTGACATGAAGCAATGAAACCAGAGCCTTTGACAAAAATGACCTAACTTGCAGTTTATGAAATATCAGTACAGTATCTACCTTATCAACTCTCACAACGACAATGTACCTAGGATTATTCCCAGGTCCCAGATAAGGAAACTGAGACTGAGAATTTAAATAATTTGTCCAAGTGGCAAAACTGGACCTCAAATGGGAGCCTAGTAACTTTAATATGCATCCCTCTTCCTCTCCGCCCTATGCTCTGTGGTGCAGTAGGAAATTAAATCCTCACACATCTTGTCCTTGGCAGCAAGGTGTATTTAAACTGTATCTACATTTTACATTAAAATGGTGGGATGTTATACAGCAATTAAAAATCATGCTGTTATAACCATCTAGTGACATGTAAAAATTATTACAAAGTACTGTTAAATGAATGAAGAAGCTGAACATATATACACGCATGCGCGCGCGCCTTCCCACCATATGATTCCAATTCTGGGGGGTTTTGGTGGGTTTTTTTTTTTTTGGGTACCGGGGATTGAACTCAGGGGTACTTGACCACTGAGCCACATCCCCAGCCCTATTCTGTGTTTTATGTAGAGACAGGGTCTCACTGAGTTGCTTAGCACCTCGCTGTTGCCGAGGCTGGCTTTGAACTTGTGGTTCTCCTACCTCAGCTTCCCAAAGTGCTGGGATTACAGGCGTGCACTGCCATGCCCAGCTTCCAATTCTGTTTTTAAATTTATATATATAAAATATATATATTTATTTTTATACATTATGTATACATACACACAAAAATGATGATATTAAAGCATCGATTTTTTTGCATTTTTTTATGTTTTGAATCATCTATAAAGAACAGGCATTCCTTTTCTAATTTAGAAAAAGATCTTAATAAACTTTACTTCTGAAAAGGAGCCACTGTTCTAGCTTGGCAACAAACTAACTCAGAACATGAAGCAGGGGCCCCCGACCCAAGTCACTGCCTGGCCAAGGACGCAGCCATGGTGCCAACGCCAGCCGCTGGTTGCCAAGGTGGTAAACACAACAGCAACAGCCGCCAGGGATCCTTGCTGTCACCGAGGCTGTCCCTAAGCCCCATGGTTGGCCTGTAGCACAGAGGCGAATGTCTTTCCAGAGGGGAGAACCCAGCGTTGGAGATGCACAGTATGCAGGCCACAGACCCAAGAGAAAGCTCTGGGCGCAGGGCAGGGAGCGAGGCTGAAGACTTGAGCCTCCAAGGCCTGGGGTGATTTTTAAGCCATGAATATACCAGCATCCTCAGACAGCTGAAGTGAAACCACACCTACACCCAAGGAGTTCCCAGCATGCACTGTGAACAATGCCATAGGTCCCTAAGAAAAAACAAGGATGGGGCTGGAGTGTGGCTCCGTGCAGAGCCCTTGCCTGGCAAGCACAAGGCCCTGGGTTTGCTCCATCCCCAGCAACACAAAGAAAGAGGAAAGGAAACGAGGCTGGAGTCTGCTTATCAGGGACATGCCGAGCCTCATCATTGGCTTCTGTGTAACTTTGGGATGAGTTAACCAATCTCTCTGAGCCTGTTTCCTCACCTGGAAATCTAGGCTAAATGCCAATCCTAGAAGAGAATGTTAAGAGCTGAAAGAAACAGGTTGTTCTGCTCTGGGGAAAGTCAGCTGCAGTACTGAGAGGACACGCAGGCTGCTGCTGAGGAGGTCCTCACAGGGAAGAACCTGCAGCCCAGAGGGTGAACTGAAAAGCACAGCCTCCAGCCTGCAGATGACTGTGGCCCCAACCTCCGCTTGACCTCAGCCTTGTGAGAGACCCTGAGCCAGAACCACCCTGCTGACAAACCCACTCCAGACTCCTGCCCCTCAGGTGCTGTGTGCAATAACAGATGTTTGCTATTTCAAGTTGTTAAATTCTGGAGTAATTTGTTACACAGCAATAGATAACTAATGCAGATTCTGGTTCCTGGCACATAAGAGTTCCTATAATATTTTCTTGACTTTTGTATGTTAGAACTACCAAAAGATATGACACTGATTAATAAGAGCATTTTTTAAGAAAAAAATGAAATGCCAACACATTAAATATATACACTAATTAAATGCACTCAGATTTTATAAATATTGAAATATGAACAACTATAGATAATGATGAGGTACTATATATTTTTAAATGATGGAAGAAAAATTTTGAATGTTTTCATCATGAGGAAATCATAAATGTGTAAGTAGATAGATATGTTTACCCTGATTTGATCATTACTCAGCATATACATATATCAAAACATCACAAGGTACTCTATAAATATGTACAATGCTTATGTTTTTATGTATCAGTTTACAAATTTTAATTTAAAATTTTCTTTAAATAGGAACACGAAATATGTCTCGGAACACAGGAAATGTAGTACCTGGATGTATTTCCTGATAGCTAATGCAGGTTTGGGTCAACCTCTCCTGTGTAGTGCCCAGATCTTGTGTCACCCACAAAAAGGTCATAAAAGTAGGAGGGATAATTCCTCCACCTCTTTTCCAAAGAAAACAAGCAGAAGCAGCAGACAGATGGGGGAAGAGATATTGGAAAGCAGAAAGGGTCTCAAAAGCCTCCAAAGCTGATCCTCCCAGAGGCCCCAGTGGAAGGAAAAGGCCTCCAGCAGCTCAGGCCACAAGCCTTGAACTTCCTCCTGATCCTCCCTCCCCACACTTCCACATCCCTGTCTCCAGCAAACCCCACAGCCTCGACCTTCAGCACAGAGCTGGAATCCAGCCGCTTCTCCCACCTCCCTCACCCCTGTCCCTAGACAATGCCTACAGTTCCTCTTTGCTGTCACCAGTACCCCTCAGCAGGCCTGATGCCACACAGCAACAGGTAGCCCTTCTAAGATGTAAGTCCTCTCTTGATGATCCTTGACACACACGCCCCCACCCCCGCACACAGACAGATGCCATGTCTTTACTAGGGTCTGATGTAACTGGGCCCCCTACCTGTCCAACTGTGGCTCCTTCCACAAGCCCCTACCTCGGCCTCTACCTCCTCACACAGCAAGCTTCTGCCTCCAGGGCTTAGCCCTCCACCTAGAGCACTGTCCCCAGACAGCCCACATGGCTAAGGGCCTGGCCTGACAATCTACCCAAAAGAACACTCCTCCCAGCGGCTTCAGTCCCCTGCCTTGCTCTATTTTATTGATCATACGGCTCGCTAGCACCTTACAGACACCTCTGTTCCCGTTCCTCTGTCAGAGCTCTGTCAAGTTCCTGCAGCCTCCCCAGTGCCTAAAGCGAGGCCTGGCGCGGGGCAGGCTCTCTGCGTCGGGAGGCGGAAGGGCCAGGTGGGAAACACCCGGCTCCGCGCCCCGTCCATTCTCTGTCACGACCACTCAATTCCACTGTGGTATGCTGTCGTTTGTTTGATTAATTAATCAAAAGGATGCATTTGTCTCTCAAATATAAGATAAATACAAAAACACATGCTGTCCCATAAGACAATGTAAGATAAATAAAAAACATGAATCTGGTTCTCAGAATAAGATACAATAAATATACACACACACACACACAGAGTCTTCCATCTTGAAGCTGGAAGATGCTCTCATCGGGTGATGAGCTGGCTGGTGTGACAGCAGCAGGTGGGCCTGTCTACTTCCATCAGATCCGTGAGGATGGCAAGGCGGGTATAGGTCTAGGGTGCTAGTGTGTCCCACCGCTGCTAGAATGACATCCCAGCCATGACTTCAGCTACTTCAGACAAAAAAGTAGTAATTCACAGGTACTTGCCGAATTCTTAAGGAAATGGCAGACCACAGTGGAGGAGGGTGAAGGACAAGAACAAAGCCAAAACATGTCCAAAGGAAAATGTCCTGCCAATGATGGATTCCTGTGCAATGCAGAAGAATAGTCCTGAAAACAAATACACCAGATCTGCCAAGGCAGCCAGCTAGTAGACAAAGACTATGCTTATTTTAAATTAACTACCAAGAACAAAGGATAACTACAGGGCACTATTAAAAAAGAAATTTTACTTGTCCAAGTCTTTCTGCTTTAATTGCCACTGGGTTCATAGCTCAGGGTCTCCTACCACAGTAACCTGTTTCTCTTTCAAACCCTGCTCCGTCCGGGCTCTGTCCACTGGGGGAACCATTTTTAACAAGATCCTGGGGGGTGCTGCTTTCCTGGGCCTGCATTCCCCAGCTGCCCTGCCTGCCCTCCCTGCTCCCTAGCACCAAGCCCCAAGCCCCTCTGCATGTCCACCAAGGGCAGGCACCATGACAGCCCTCCAGGGAAGCTGCAAGTCCTGGTGCTTTTGACCACCACCTACCCAAAAGGGCAGGGGACCCGATGGGCTGTTTATCAACCCTCCAATTTTATCAGTATTTTGCTATCATCAAAGAGCAGGAAAGAGGCTGGGTGTGCGCCTGTAATCCCAGCAACTTGGGAGGCTGAGGCAGGAGGATCACAAGTTCAAAGCCAGCCTCAGCAATTTAGTGAGGCCAGAAGCCACTTAGCAAGACCCTGTCTCAAAATAAGACATTAAAAAAAGGTGGGGGGAGGGGTGCTGGGGATGTGGGTCAGTGGTTAAGCACCCCCTCAGTTCAATCCCCGGTAATGAAAAAACAAACAAGGGTACTTGCAAACTTTCTGAACCTACTCACACTTTGGCTATCTTATTTCCAACTCAGAAGAACTACAAAAAGCAGCAGAGCCAAGGCCTAACCCTCCATCCACGCAGGGTAGCATCCTGGCGTCCCTGGAGGTAAACAACAGAGTGGAACAGACCCCTGTGTTACTGCAGGGAAACTAAGGCAAAGAGGAGCAAAGTGGCCTTCCAAGGTGATAGATCAGGCTGAAGCCCTCACCACCAAGCCGCATGGGTCATTTGCACTGGGCAAGCCACGGGGTGAGCTGGAGGCCAGAGAAAGTAAATCATCTATTCCTTGATCTTCTGGGAAGGTATGCCAAGACCTAGAAGGCAAATCTTTTCTTCTTTCTCATTAAAAAAAAAAAAAAAAATTTTAAAGGTACAAACCACACCTTGGGTAATTATACCCAGAAGAAGAAAAAAAAAAGCTGGCCTGGCAGATTAAGAATTAGTCTGTAAAGAAGCCAGAGTTGGAAGAATGGGAGAGAAGAGCTCAAACAGCTCTTTGAAATTTCCAGAAGCGTGGAATAGATAATGCCATAAAGCACTTCGCTAGTAACAGGTAAAACCCACAGACTTTCTATGAGCCAGACGCATGTCTTTAGGTCTTATACACTAATTCATCTAATCTCTGCTGGGACTCTTTAAGGAAGGCAATATCCCCATTTTACAGATGTGAAAACTGAGTAACAGAGAGGTTAAATAACTTGTACTTGCCCAGACCGCAGAGCCAATAAACAGAACCAGGATTTCAGCCTTGGCAGCCTGGCTTCCAGATCCATGCCCTTAAACGTTAGGCTAATAAGTCAGTCTCTTACTCACAAAGTTTGTTCGTTCTGAAGTTTTCCTAAAACTTCCCCTTTATTTGTCATGAATTTATTTTTAAAGTATTCTTAGCCCATATTTTGAAAAGATTCTGAAATAACCAACAAGTGACGTAAAACCGTCCGTAAAATTAAAATTTTTAAAAATCATGTTGTAGAAAGGGGATATAATGTATATAAAAATAACACCACCAGCCGGGCGCGGTGGCGCAAGCCTGTAATCCCAGCACTTAGGGAGGCTGAGACAGGAGAATCGCGAGTTCAAAGCCAGCCTCAGCAACAGCGAGGCGCTAAGCAACTCAGTGAGACCCTGTCTCTACATAAAACACAAAATAGGGCTGGGGATGTGGCTCAGTGGTCGAGTGCCCCTGAGTTCAATCTCCAGTACCAATAATAATAATAATAATAATAATAATAACAACAACAACACCAACAGAATTGTGACTCCGCCCCACACTGGACTCTATGCTTCCTAGCAGCCCAGGTAAAAAGGGCGACTTGATCAACTAAAAAATATCACTTTATCAAAGGGAGAAAACCTTTCAGTTCCAGAGAGAATCAAACATTCTCCATTACTGATTTTCCATAAAATTTTCTCATTTAGTATAAGAATACAGAGAGGTGGTGGACAAATGTCCCTGCTGACATGTTTTGAGTACCATTTTAAAATTAAGGTGTAACATTAAAAGCAAGTCCAGAAAACACAAACCCATAAAGAACTAGGGTAATGCTGTCCAGGAACTAGTCTTCCAGTGAGATGCTGCTTTACTGGTACAAAATCACAAATGGACAGAATGACAAAAACGCTGGTTCTATTACTCAGACAGATCCCTGGGTGGCCCACAGGCCTTCACGGCTCAAGGACAGCACCTGAGAAACCTAGGACATCAACACAGAGAGTACAAAGAGGGGCTGCACATTACTGTGCCCCAGGGAGGAATCCTGGGGCTTCCACACCCCCTAGGACACCCCTCCCAGGGGTCTCTAGGAGCATTCAGGTCTCACTTGGGGGTGGGAGGAAGAGAGACACTGCACAGCCCTGACAGGGCTCAGTCAGCACTGACCCACTCAGCTCGTGGGCTCCTCTTTCTTGACTTCTCAACTCTACTGTATTTACTTGGCTTTTAAGGACACTACCAGGAGCCCAAGTTTCCACCCCCTCAGGCTGCCCCTTCCCTTTCTGAGGCCTCAAAGAAGTGGTCTGCACACACCCACGGGTTCACCAAGTAACTCCATGGAGACACACAAGAAGACCACACAGCAAGCCCTGGGTCACTTCAAAACATTTCATCGTTGCCAGGTATGGTGGCACAAACTGTAAACCCAACTACTTGGGAGGCTGAGGTGGGAGGATGGCAAGTTGGTGGCCAGCCTCCAACATCTAGCAAGACCCTGTCTCAAAATTTAAAAAAAAAGAAAAAAAATGGCTGGGGATGTAGCTCAGAGGTAGAGTGCTTACTTAAAATATGTAAGGTCCTAAGTATTTAGTTTGAACTGCTTTGAACACAACAGGACGATACTCTTTGGGCAAGGCAAGGAATATAATCCAATCCCTCCTTTTACCAAAAACAGAGATCAAAGCCTTGCTCAAGGTCACATGCATTAGAAACTTGATCCCCAGGCCATGTTCCTTCTGCCACGTCACACTAGGATGATCTTGAAATGGACAGAACGAGACCCAAGTGTGTTTTTTGGAGACTATCCAGCCCCTTGAACACTGGGGAGGCCTGGGACTAGCAACAACCGAGAGGCAGGAGTCCTAACCGGAACTGAATTGCACAGGTATCCCTTACCTGTTTACAAGTTAGCAATTAGTCAGAAGCTTTGGGGTCAAAGCTGAGGGGACAAGGACAAACAAGAGAGATGAGTACTCTGTGTTTAACACCCACTGAACCCAGAGCCACAGTAAACGGCAGCAGCCACCCAAAAGCTCAGCCCCACAGGTCCCCTCTGGACTGGACTCCTCCTGTCCAGTTTGCTGACTGAAAGAAGTTGGAAACCCTACCATCCGCCCTCCAGAGTCATTATTCAACAACAAACAGGAGCTATATTTAGAACTGTTTCCATGAAGGCGCCATAGGCAAAGGCCACCAACCTCTGAGAGGCAGAAAGGTTAAATAAGGTTATCGGACCTAAAAAAAAAAAAAAAAAACATTAATAGGCAAGCTCCACTTTGTATTCATCTGTTCAACACAGCTTATAATTTTATAAATGGACCTTAAAATTAACAGGAGGACAGACTGTTTTTCCCAGGAGCCTCTGTGTCCATCCTGCAAAATTACGTAACTCAGAAAATGAGAGTTCTGATTTGATTACGCTTCCAACAGCCTGCTGGTGAGACCAATTCACTGTGCGCATCGGCTCCGCACAGGGCACTCAGGAGAAGGCAGGGGAGGCTAGACAAACCCTGGTTCACTAACTCATGTAAATAAGCCTTTGAGAAAACCTCCTTACACCCCCAGTGATCACCCCCCACGCCCCCATAAAACCCCACGACAGGCTGCAGCCCACCCAGATGGGTGAGAAATTACACATCTCGGAGTTTGGGTTTGCCATGTTGTTTGCCCTTAATGGAAGTTTATACATGCCTCCCACACAGGGGTATTGTTAGAAGGAATCAAATAATTTACTGTTGAACACTGAGTTTAAAGGACAGAGCACGCTCTTGGGAATGCAAAATATTACCGTTTACCTTTTTTAAAAAAAAAAAATTATTTTGCTTGTCTTTTACAACCAAGCCAAAGGAAATACGCCTTTTTCCAAATGTAGTTGGAGGTGCTGAAAACCTCCTCTAGCAATCCTATTTCTGCAAAATGTAGAGCTGTTTTGCAGACAGAAACTCAAATAGGCCTGGAACACGTTCTTGGGAGGCGAAGCAGCCCTGTTGCCAGTGTCCAGACATCTAGCCACTGTAGAGCCACCTACAGCACAATCTCTGGGCACACCCGGCTGAGGCCTCTTCTCTCGGATAGCCCTACAAGAGATCTACTTTCTTAACTGTTCACAAGAATTTTAATCACAACATATTTACTGTCCTACCAGGGGGATCCCCAAGTCCAATGATAGAAGAATCCACAAGACAACTCAAGTCCAGCCACATAATCTGGAAAAATGTATGAAAGCCCCTTCTTATCCCTCTCCCTCTGCAAAAACCAAACACAGAAATTTTAATCCAGCAATTCCAAATTGAGAAATGTCTTTATAGGCAATGACGAAACAAGTGGATTTTTTTTTTTTTTAAGGCTATCCATGGATGTTCACTGGGCTGGAGGTGAGGCTCAGTGATAGAGAACTTGCCCTGCATCCCTTTAAAAAAAAAAAAAGCATATTTACTGCCAGCTGTTTATACAGGCAGAGCTGAGCCACCCAGCAGCCCAACCACAGAGGATTAGGTAAATGAGGTTCCATCCACACAAGGAAACATTCTGCCCCAACTGGAAACCCTGGTGCAGAGGTGTGTGTGGAGTGTACACCAGGTGAAAACTGTGCTGCGTCTAAGTTAGAAAGCTGTGTTTTCTCTCACAGGCCCTAAATTTGTGACACGATATCATTGTGTATAATGTATTCTATTTCTTTTCTTTTTTTTTTTTTTGGTATTGAGGATTAAACTCAGGGAGACTTAACCACTGAGCCACATCCCCTTTTTGTATTTTATTTAGAGATAGGGTCTCACTGAGTTGCTTAAGGCCTCACTAAGTTGCTGAGGCTGGCTTTGAACTTGCAATCCTCCAGCCTCAGCCTCCCAAGCCACTGGAATTACAGGTATGTGCCACCGCACCCAGCACGTTCTAATTTTTTGAAACAGAGAAATATGCAAAGTTATATCTAGATTTGCATTGGAAAGCCTAGGAGAGAAAACTTACTAGTTGTGCTGGATGGATGGATGGATGGATGGATGGATGGATGGATGGATGGATGACAGAGAGGAGTCAATATTGATGTTTTAGATTTATCATCAAGAAGTAGTTGTATTACTTTTGAGATCACTCTGTTTTGCTTTTGGACCATGAACCTATTGAGGAAAACAGTTAAATTAATAAAAAGGGAAAAAAAATTTGTGCCCCCTTGCCCCTCCAGAGCAGCACCCTTGCACATACTGAATTCTGAGGGGCAGAGAATTTGACTCTGAAAAGCAGATCCCAGCCAGAGATGGAAGAACTCTCAACTATTTCTTTCTTTTCTTTTCTTTTTTTTTTTGGTACTGGGGATTGAACTCAGGGGCACTCGACCACTGAGCCACATCCCCAGCCCTATTTTGTGTTTTATGTAGAGACAGGGTCTCACTGAGTTGCTTAGCACCTCGCCATTCCTGAGGCTGGCTTTGAACTGGCGATTCTCCCGTCTCAGCCTCCCTAGTGCTGGGATTACAGGCTTGCACCACCGCGCCCAGCTGGAAAAACTCAATTTAGAGGGGTGTCCAGACATGGCAGTGGACCCCCAGGCACACAAGCAGTCAAGAGCAGAAACACATGCACCTGTCCCCCGCGCCCTGGCCCTACTCAAACACAGGCTGCTCCCATGCAACCCTACTAGCCAATGACCTCAGGGGCATCTCAGAATGGCTTAGTTTTTATGACAAGATTGTAAAAGCAGCCACCACTCCAATAACAAAACAGACACAGTGAATCCTCAGTTTGTCTACAAGACGCTCAGAGAGTAGGAGCAAAGGGCGGGACTCCCCACACGGCACTGCCCTTGCTGCCAGGGAGAAGGCACACGTTGAATACAACACTGGTGGTGTTGGGCAGCAAATCAACATTCAGGTGGTCAGCCAGCAAGCCAACCGAAGAAGCAAGGGTCAAGTTTCCAGGTATGGCTGACAACCACAGAACAACCCTGCCCTCATTTCAGACAGCTCTCTGGAGCAAGAGAAAAGACACACAGGAGTATCAGATTTGAGTGACTGCAATGTACACTGGCTGTGTAACCTCAGGCAAGTTACTTTACCCTTCTGGGCCACAGGTTTGACATCATCCTAGATGACAGGCAGGAGGATCATGAGGATAGTTATTACTTGTATTGGATGGTCTGTTTCTATGAAGTACTGAGCTCCATTTGGCACTCCAGAAAACACTCAATTTTTTCCTTTCAACTCCCACATCCAGTCTTTTTATCACTTTAACCAAAATCACTCTGAGTGGTACTATTCCAAGACCATGATAGCAATGACACACAAATACCACCATGGGGCAAGGCAGAGTTCTTCCAAATACTCCCAAGTCCTCCCTCAACTTCACTTCAACATCCTCCTTCCTTCTCCAAGACAGCTGGTGGTGAAAGCTCAAGCTTCCTGAATTCAAATCTCACCTGGCTACTTCCCAGCCAGGTGACCCTGGGAAAGTGACTTAAGTGACAGTCACCTCAAATTTCCCACCATCTACCAAACAGGGATAAAATGAGTGCCTTTTTTACAGGACTGCTGTAAAGATAAAATGAATGAAGAGCATTCGGAACGGAGCCTGGCACACAGACAGCACTTAATAAGTAATGATGAATGTCAGCTATTGAAATCCACGCAGCCAGCAAACTCTCACCATGTATTTAGTCTCATAGTGCCAGTTACTCTCGAAGACTCTAAGGAAACATAAAAATATTGCCTAGGATGTAGGCCAAGGCCTTCACTGTCCAGAGGGAAGAAGCCAACGTGAACTAAAGTCCTCGGAGATCCTTATCCAAAGCCCTCCAACCAAACAGGCTTGGGTTTAAAGGTTTCTGACTTCAGACAGGTAACGGGTGGACATACTGTACAGCACCTGCCTCCCACCTCTACCCCAGGGCCTGGAATAGCACCTATGATCAAACTTATGGGGATTTCTTCAGCAAAATCCATGCAGAGGCACACTTACTGGGATCAAGAAACACTAGAGAGTCTCAAGACAGTTTGGGAGCCGGGCTCAGGAACACACACCTGCAATTCCAGTGACTTGGAAGGCTGAGGCGGGAGGATCACAAGTCTGAGGCCAACTTTAGCAACTTAGTGAGACCCTGTCTTAAACTAAAAAATAAAAAGGACACTGGGGTGAAGTGCCCCTAGGTTCAATCCCCAGAACCAAAAAAACAAAAATCAAGATGGTACAATACAAGTCAGATTTTGCAGCCAAGTGAGTTACAAAAAAAAACAAACAAACAAACCACAACACACTTTTGGTTTTCAGAATTTTCTGGATATTAGAATTGCAGATAAGGATCTATGGGCTGCACCACATAGTAACAAGGTGGGAGGGACTATGAAAAGAATCAGCAGCAAACAAATGGGGGGGAGGGTGACAGGAAAGGAATGACAAAACAGGCACAGCCTAGGCTGACACCTGAAGAGAACCAGGAGCCTCATGAACCAAGAAGATGAACACTCCCAGCAGAGGGACTGGCAGATGGAAAGGAGGCAGGTAGGAACCAGTAAAGAATATTCTGGAACAATCACAGGTAATAGAGTGCAACCTAAGATCTGCACACAGAAGCAACGAGAGGAGAGGCTGTCAAGTGAGGCAGGGTCAGAGCCCAAACAGCATGGAAACCATGCTGAAGAACTTCCACTTGGTGCCAGAAGAACAGGAAGTGGACAAAGGGAGAGGAAGATGGCGTTCCCATAGCATCAGGTGACTGCCCATCGGGAAGACAGGAAGAGAGGGAAGAGATGTCCCGGTGGGAAACTAGTCCAATGGCCAGGGAAAAGTGATGCCAATTTAGGCAGCAAAGTGGGGGGAGAATAAGAACTGAGGGACAGCCACCACACCAATGTAGCACATAGGTGCAACCGATAAAGATGCTGAGGATGAGCCAGGCACAATGGCACACGCCTGTAATCCCAGCACTTAGGGAGGCTGAGACAGGAGAATCATGAATTCAAAGCCAGCCTCAGCAATGGCAAGGTACTAAGCAACTCAGTGAGACCCTGTCTCTACATAAAACATAAAATAGGGCTGGGGATGTGGCTCAGTGGTCGAGTGCCCCTGTGTTCAATCCCCAGTACCAAAAAAGAAAAAAAAAAGATAGAACCAATGTCCAAGGGTCAGGAGGAGGGTCTACCTGGGAGACTGTGGCAGCAGCTTCAGCCATGTCACCTGCTAGCTCCTCCAGGAAGAGCCAAGGGCTAAGGATGTGTGGACAAATGCACAGCAGGACTGCCAGAGGACAAAGGGGACCATAACTGACTGGGGCAGTGCGTGACAAGCAGGACCATTTAGCGACTCAAAGACCCCACCAGCCACAGACTTTTCCCACAACATCCCAGGCCTCAGACTCTTCCCACAAAATCTCATGATCTTTAAGGACAGGGATGGCCTGTTCCCCTACCTATCGTCATCTAACAATATCCTGAACATAACAGCTGCAAAATAAATACCTGCTGAATGGAGCCACCACCAAAAAGAAAACCGTCTCACAAGAACCCACGGGAAGAATGCTCCTCAGAGAGGAACAAATAAGGGCAATAAGGAAATGACGGATTCTTGCAAGGATTCAAAACCTACCAGCCCTTCCCCAGTAGCAAGCACTTCTGCAAACAGCCACCCAAAGGGTATCTCTGGGTCCCTGTGGGCAGATGGCTTGCATGCCCCTGTCCTGGTGACTGGGGAGAAGTCCTCCCAGAGAGGCCACAGAGCACTGGCTTAAACCACTGTCCCTCCAAAACCTGGCACTGCCAGGGAAACAGGGACGCCTATCGCCACAGGAAGGCAGCAGGGACAGTAGCAAAGGTCTCCACTGGCGTGGTGAACTTGGGTCTTAGGGAGCCCCCTCCAAGTGTACAGCTGGCCTCTGCATGTCCCCGGACAGTCACTAAGCTCAGCCACGCTTGGGAGCAGGGAAAACCCAAACTGCTTCCCAGGCATGAGTCTCCAGAAGTCCATGGGAAAAGCAACACTCGCGGTCAAAACTCTGAAAAAAGTCCCTCCCACATTTTTCTCTTCCACTTTCCTACAGGATTCAGGACCTGGAGCTCTGCAGAATCAGTGCGTGGAGATCAGATGTGGGAACAGACCTCATCTGACGCATGAAGGTGATGCTCAGGGACAAATCTTGGGGCCACCTGCTTCTTTTATTTTCCAACTTTTAATTATGGGCATTTGAAAACTTTCACAAAAGTAAAGAGATGAATATAAGGAACCCCCTGTGCCCATCACCCAGTGTCACTCAGTACTGACCCAAGGTCCACCTTATGTTGTTCATATACACACCCACACTGTATTATTCCATTCATTGGCTGAGTTTTCACGATCAACACAACACACAACTTGCAAAGGCCTCTGCTCAGCGCCTCATGTTTTTACCTGGAAGCTCTCCAGGTGTCAGACTCATCCAGAGACCTGCAACTGCCACAGCTGGGTTTTCTGGCTAGAAAACAGCAGGTAGACAAGGAGGGAAGCGCAGCCTGGGGATGAGGGCTCCTAGGACTTATTCTGCCAACAGCACTTTTGGTGGTGCTGGGATGAACCCAGGGCCTCAGTTCTACCACTGAGCTACAGCCCCAGTGATCCTCCCAGGACAGCAAAGTCCTGGAGGGGCAGCACTTTGCTCCAACTGCCAATCACAAGCCCAACAGCCTGCGGTGGAGCCTGCGAGGGAACATACATGGTTTGTTGTTTGATTAAAGGTTGGTTTATGTTTCCTTGGGGAGTTTTTATTTCTATGCCGTTATTTCATCCCTAAAATTTAGTGTCTGAATTCTTCCGCCCTGTTTGAATCAACCCACCCCCTCCTCTCTCTAGCCTGAGAATGGCTAGAAATAGTTTCCATTGTCATTGACTTAAATTTCCACTTTGATGAGAACAAATATTTTTCTTGCCCTTTCCTGAAACAGGAATAAATTTTTCCATTCAGGTTCTTCTAATCGGACTCTGAGGGCCAAACTCTGACCAAAAAAGTGCAAAGAACACTTGAACAGACAAAAGGGACCTGCCTCCTATCCTTGGGGTCAAAGTAGTGGCCAGCTTCGGGGCAACGCCACTGGCCACATTCCCTCGATCCGCCTCATGCTGGAGGAACGACTGGGAACACATTTACCCCTACCTTCGTAGAACTTCACTCTGAAATACAAGGCAAGCTGCTCAGCCCAACACAAAGGTTTCCTCTGGAGGATTTCCCAAGACTGAAGAAAAGAAGAATACTGGCACAGCCCTTCCCCACTGGACCACACCTCCCCTCCCAGCTCACCCCCTCCCCAGGCACCTTGTGAGCACAAATGTAATGGCTCCTCAGGTGAGCAGGCTCCCAGGTGAGAGGAGGCAAGCCAGAAGATAGCCTCCCTCCTGGTGGCTCCCTCCCTCCTGGCCTCCTCCCTGCAGCGGACTCTCTGGCCCCATCCAGGAGAAAGCCCAGCATGCGCTCTGGTGTAACAGAGCTGTCTCCAGAGAGCCTGGGGTATTTCCAGAACTAACATTTACATGGATCACTAGAGTGCTGGGATGGCACAAGCTGGGGCGGGGGCTTCCTGTGATCTTTTCCTCTTCTCTAATTTTGATCTAATGTTCTGAGTCACCTTGCCAAGTGGGGCAAACGATGACTCCCACAGTGTCTATAATCACCGTCCCTATCTGGTGGTGCACAGCAGTGAGAGATGCAACAAGAACACAGCAGCCTCAGAAGCTGAAAGAAGAGACCCCTGGTCACTTTTCAGCCTATCTGACCAACCCACATACAGAGGGTCCAGGGGTACTCAGAATCCAGGGGAAGTTGCTAGAGCCCTCCAGGCTCCAAATCCATGCCCCCTCCCCCAACAGCCCAGGTGTTACACCATCCTTACCAGAGGCAGAGGGGCATGAGGGAGTAAGGACAAGAGGACCCAGATGAAAATGGGCTGGGCAACACGGCAGGGGAGGTTTTCATGTCTATTTCCATCCCTAGGAAATAGCTAGATGACTCCGACAGCTGCCAAAGCCCCTTGCCCATAGGCCTCTGTCCTCTGCCTCCCTGCAGGACTCCCTCACTGGCAGAGACAGCAAGGGTCTGCTTAGTGTTTCCTTTTGCTGCACTTTAAGCTAGGGGTTGGAAGCATGCCTTAGCCAGCTGCCTATTTCAAGGAGAAGAAGGCAGAGCAGAAAACTTAGGACTCAGAATTCTGGAAGAATTATTCATCCCCTTTGGGCATCACTTAGCTCTTTGATGAAACTCTAAGGACAGGAACCTCTGACCCTCCCCAACTGTCTTAAAATTATTACCTCCAAGCGCTGTGCAAACTGGCAGGGAACATCTGACAGCACCTTCCCCTTGGGTCTTCTCCCAGAGGATGCTCCAAACAGCCCAGCATACCTAACCATCCTCTCCATTATCCTCCTACAAATTGGCTTGTACCTGAAAGAGGCCAGACATCACCTCTGCCCCGACTCAAGTCTCCATGACTGTCTAAATAAAAAATGCCTCTCCTCCCTCCCCGAGAGAGGCAAAACATCCCGGTGACAGAGCCAACCATAGAGAGATCATCCTCTGCCCGAGATGCCTTTCCAACCCTCTCAGAGACACTCCAAGCTGGTATTGAACAAGGAGGCAGACTGCAAGTGTTCACAATTGCCCTCGAGTTTCAGAGAGTAATTGTGTTGCTTTCGATCGGAACACAGTTCAGCAGCAAGTGTCCAGAAAACTCGCAGGTGGCAGCCTGGTGACCACTCAAAGGAAGGAGGCATTGTCCTTCCAGAGACGCATACAGTGAGATGACTGCATACAGTGAGATGACGTACAGGGAAGGCCTAGAGGGGAGGGGCGGGAGGACTCACCATCATCTCTCGAGGCTGGCGCAGAGGAACAATCCTGAGGTCCCCAAGCAGCAGCAAGCCCCCTCCCTGTGAAAGGAGGCATTGGGAAGAGGCACAATTCTGCCACTGACTAGGGCCTGGAAGAGGGGGGCTGAGCGTGCTTTCCCATCAGACAGGATGTTAAAAAAAAACTCCCACTCGAAGGGATTTTTATTTTGTTTGGGATTAAACTGAGCAAACGTATTCAAAGCAATTTGCAAAAATCAGACAGAACACAAGCTCTCCCTCAACAGTCTCTACCATATTTGATTGTATCTAAGGCCTTGTGGATTTTAAGAGTCATTGCTGTGACCCAAAGCCACCCACTGGTAAGATGCATCCTGATGCTCAAGTGCAAAGCATGAATGAGAATACATCTTGAATTGAGGAAATACGGTATTTCCAGCAGGAATCGGGATAGTCATGTTCCTGCCCTGGGTGTGACACCAAACTACTTGTGTAATCCTTGAGAAGGACATTCTGCTTCTCAGAGTCTTGGCTTCCCTGGCATGAAGTGAGGGAAGGGACTTGATGACCAGTCAGCCCTGGAAAATGCTAACAAGAGCCACCAGTCACCAGTGACAGCATGGGCTTCGTCCCTCCCCATCTCCTCACAACCATCTGAGCAATGGTCTCACTCATTCTGGGTCAGAAGACCCTGGTGTACATGATCACCAAGTGCCCTAGAGCCTTATAAGCTCACAAGGCCACAAGGCCGAGGCCATAGGTCCCCTTGCCCTCTTTGCCAAGGGCACAGTGTCTTTTCAGGACCCACATATCCACCCCAAGGCAGAAGGCTCAGGCCAGCCCTGGAGCCACCAGCACCCAGGACACTTCCCCAGGCAGCTGCCTGCATCCCCCAACCCTCCACACACACACAACAGCAGCTCACAGCCTACATTAGGAAATTTACATCTAACAAACCAGGCACAGCATCCTGAGGAGCACAGATGTTCCTGCAGTGCTGCATCTACTTTGCACTTAACAGGCAAAACAGCACAAGGAAATAGAAAAGAACTTGCTGCTCAGCTGCTCCACTCCATTGAGGACCTGGGCTCAGGGCGCATTGTAAGTGCTCATGTCTGACTGCTTTGTTTCTCCCAGCCCCAGCCCCTTTACAGACCTGTGTTTCAGACAGGAAGCCCCCTGCCTTCAGGCTCCTTATGAACAGCAGCACAGCCCCCACCAACACACCCTGCCATGTCTCTGGCCCATTCAGATAAACTGGCCAGAGCCCAGGGTAACCTCAGAAGTAAGGCATGAGCCTGAGACCAACATTCAGAACACTGTTGCATGAGGGAGACCCAGGGGGGGAAGAAAAACAGGGAAGAGTCTGAAATGGGTAAAACTCCAATAGAAGAAGGTCTGGAGAATACGGCCACCCAGCAGCAGTGAAAAACCTCACTGGAACCCCTACCTGATGTTTAAGGTACTCCTTCCCCATGGCCCACTTTCTCCATCCTGCTTTAAATCCTCCTCAGAGCATGTTTCCTGAGAGGCACAATCCAAGGTCAAGGCTCTTCCACCCTGAAAGCACACTGGCCTGGGCTCTGTCTGCCAGCTGCATGGCCTCAGGAAGAGTCCCTATTTCAGAGTCTTGACTTCTTTATCTGCCACATATGTTCATTTCTGTGCTATCTACTCCATGTGTCAAAACTATAAAATGGAATACAGTGGAATAGGGCAGTTATTACTGAATTATGCTAATAATGCTAATTGAGAATGTTGAGACTCTTAAGGCATTAAGTCGTCTTTGTGCGTATATTCTGCATTTCTGATGGGACTATAATTTTCCCCAGGACAGAGGTTATGTCTCTTTCCTTTAAAAAAAAAAAAATGCCTAAAATAGGATTCTCCACACATCGTCTCAGTTGGTGGTAGAGGCTGAGAGATGGCAACAGACTGAGCATGGCGCCAGCCCCTCCCCTGGCCTGGACAGACATGGCTGATCAAGTGCACCCGTGCCCACTGAGCACCAGTACTCCACCAGGCTAGACACTTCCAACAGATCAGAGGCAGCCGAGGCAACAATAGTTCAACCTAAACCAAGACTGGGTGTGAGTATGAGCTCGGCCAGGCAACAGAGTCTAACCACTGACAGGTGCTTGGAAAACACTGCCTACCTACACAGATGGCGTCTGGGCACTCCTGTGAGCCGTGGAGACAGTCTGATTCTATCTCTTTAGGTCCAGCCCCGCGCCCTTTCTTTTTGCTGCCTCAAATCCTTTTGAGAAGATCAGCAGGATGTAAATTATTAAATTATGAGTCCTGGTGTCATATCACTAACACGCAGCCTATAATCTCTGACACTGGAGAAGAGGAACAAAGGACAGAATCTGTGATGAATCCGTTAAACTGGACCCCACGCCTTCACTCAGTTCCTAGGGTCACCTCTCAAGTACCCCTGCAATCAGATTAACCTCCGCCTTCCCTTCATGTCCATCCAAAGCGCCAGACAAGCCGGGCACGGTGGCTCACGCCTGTAATCCCAGCACTTAGGGAGGCTAAGACAGGAGAATCACAAGTTCAAAGCCAGCCTCAGCAAGGGCGAGGCGCTAAGCAACTCAGTGAGACCCTGTCTCTACATAAAACACAAAATAGGGCTGGGGATGTGGCTCAGTGGTCGAGTGCCCCTGAGTTCAGTCTCCAGTACCAAAAAAAAAAACAAAAACAAAAACAAAGCGCCAGACAAGTACACACGGAAAAGCATGTCAGGAATGATCCTAGGCCTCAGCTTCCTGGGCCTGCAAAAGGAAAACTGGCTAAACCAGCTCCTAAGGTTCTCCCAGCTCAAAGAGTTTACAAATTGCAAATATATTCCTCTGCCTTATCTACTGCTCTGTCCCCTCCAAAGAGATTTCCCTTTGCATTGATGCTATAACCTCAGGTGGGCAACACAGAAGGACCCAGGGCTAGGCTTCAAGAGACATGTAAGAAGACCACCTGCAGTCACGTGACACCCTCTCCCTGAAGAGCACCTCTACTCACTCAGTGGGACCTCAGACATTCCACGATAATGATGAGGACAAGTGGTGGTTTCAGAGCCCTCCCTTGTTTACTGTCTCGCAAGCTCTCAATACCCCGTGTGAGTCTATATTCACGCATCCCGTGTACACCCTCCGCCATAGCAAAGACCTAATTTAGACAGAGGCAAATTAGCTCTGTGGGGTGAAATGCATTAACCAAGTCTCCCAAACAGCACAAATCTAATTAACTGAAAATCAAAATTGCAAAGCTGCCGAAAAAGATTTCCACGGAAGAAGTCTCCCAAGGATTGAAGGAAAGTTGTGGGCCACGTGACCTGCCTAATCCAAGTCTCGGCACTAAACTGGGATAAACGCTGTTTGGGTGTTTGGGTTTGTTTGCCTTTTCACTGATGTTTGTTTTCTCTAGATCACCTTTATCACCAGTGGGCTTTAGAGAGCTTATCTGGTGCATGCAACAGCCATGAAAAGCATCCTTCCTGAGGCGTGGGCCCAGCCTTCAAGAACCTTCTGAGCCACGGGAAATAAGAACACCATTTCCAGAAAACCTGGCTGGGAACGCCTTTCCTTACTTCTGCACATCTGCCCCCCCAGAACAACCACCAACCCAGGCTCACCTCCACCTGACCCCCGTCACCCAGGAAATGCTGCCAGCTGTGGGGTCAAGTGTCCCCCATCTGGAGCCCTTGAGATGACCGACACACCGAAGCCAAAGCCTCTTCTCCCTGAGAAGATGAGCCTCTGAGTTTGTCCTTCCTGCCCCTGACCTCCCACAGGCAGAGGACAGCAGGCACTGAGGTGGGGCAGGGTGGCTTCAGGCTCCAAAGCCAATGAGCTTCTGCTCTTGCTAAAGGGAGGGCAGAAAACAATTTCTATCCCTTCCACTCACCCCTATTTTAAGCTCTTCCCTGCCCCATCGGCCCTCAGTGGTCCTCAACCCTGGCCGCTGCTGAGAAATCACCCAGCTTTCAAAACCTTTCAAACCCTTCCAAACCCTTCCAAGGACCAATCCACACCCAGACCAAGTAAAACACATCAGATCTTCAGAGATGCATCTTCCCCAGGCGATGCTCCCGACCAGCACTTCCCAAGGTGTCATGTGCCCCTGATGTACTTAGGACATCCTGTTAAAATACAAACCCTGACTGAGCAGGTGTGGGATGGGGCCTGAGGTTCCGCATCTCAGATGGGTTCTGGGCTGCCATGGTGGCCTCAGAGACCACAATCAGAGCTGTAAGGTTCTAGGAAAAAAAACCCAACTTCTCAGCTTGGCACTCAAGGCATGTGCAATCTATTTTCCTTTTATTTCCTTCTTCCATCGCTCATCACTGCCCAACTCACACACCCCATGATGGGTGCAGCTCCCCCAATACATCCTGTTAGTTCCTCAGTAGAAGTGCTGGAATCCCCTTTGGTGAGGAAGCCCCTCCTACAATCACACCATCTCCTAGGGCAATTACTACCACCTGCTATAGGCTGAACTGCATCCCTCACAAAAATTCTCATGCTACATTCCTAACCCCCAGGACTTCGAAATGTGACCATATTTAGAGACAGGGTAATTAAGTTAAAATGGGGTATGTAGGGTGGACCCTAATTTGATATGACAGTTATCCTTACAAGAACAGGAAATGTGGGTACGGACACACATTCGTAGGCACACATCTGCATGTTCAGAGGGACGACCACGTGGGGACACAGGGAGAAACTGTCCCTCGAGCCAAGGAGAGAGGTCTGGAACAGATCCTTCCTTCCTGGTTACTGGAACAAACCAATCCTACTGAAACCTTGACCTTGGACTTCCCAGCCTCTGCAACTGTGAGACAACATATTCCTGCTGTGGAAGTCACCAGGCTCTGGTACTTACTGCAGCCCTAAGAAACTAATGCCCCCTTTTCAGGACCCAGTCCAGCCTCCACCTCCCCGGAAGGCTGCCCCGACCTGCCCCCACAGGCTCATCTTCTTTGACATCCTTTGGGCCTCCAGGGTTCCCTGACCTACTGATCTGAGTCGACACTACTTAGGAGCTCCTGGAGACAAACACCGGCCCTGTCCCTCCATGCACGTGCCCAGCACTTTGCACAGTGCCAGGCAGCACCTGTAGGGTGCGTTATCACGTGAACCTATATCATGTGAACCTGCTACACAGACAGAAAGCGGCCCTCACCCAGCCAACAGTAACCTCCCAGCTGGTCCCCCACCCCCACGCCTGCCTGCCCAGCGTTGCCACCTCTCCTACTCCTGTTTCCCTCTAGGCAGCCAAGAAAGTTCACTGTTTAGAGCTGGGTTTTGTTTTTATTGTGTGAGTGAGTGTTCTTTAAGCCACCATATTGAAATGCAAACTGCCAGGTGTTAAAAATGCTGCCCCCAGCCATAAGGGGCAGCTGGTTTCTGCAGACTAGTATTTATCACATTTGCAGTAAATACACAAAAGGTTTTCCATTTGAAACCAGGAAGAGACTAGAGTTCTTTTGTCAAAAGGCAGAGGTAACTAAACACTGGCCAGGGAGTGAAAGTAGACTGAGAGGCTGCTCTCCCATCCCTGGGTGTGGACCTATGTTATGTCCTATGTTAAGTCCTATGTTATGCCGGAAGAGGAGACGAGAATGAGTCAGAGGACACATCTTCTGACAGGCACCATAGGGCCAGGACTTGCGCAGCCACTGAGTTCAAGCTTTGCTGCGGCCCTGGGGAAGGCTGACAGCATATGTGAGATTGTAAAAAAAGAAAGTCACCTTTGCATGGGGGAAATCTTGACCCTCCTTGGAATTATGGCAGTGCCCTGGAAAAGAAGGTTTAGGGAAGAAGGATCCAAAGCAAGCCCATTAATTCCTACGAATATAAAATCCCCAAATCCTTCATGTTCAAAGAGTGGAGAGGACAGCCAAGTTAAAAGTTAGGGTGCCCTCCACGCCAGTAAAGAACCGCCTGGGCCATCTTCATAGAATTTTTTTTTTTCCTTTTCAGACAGAACCTGAAATATGAAAGGGTCACTTTCTTTTTGGGGTCGATTTACACTCCGAAGACTACACATCTGCTCTTTTGAAGGTTATGAGGCTGGCCAGCCTTGAACCTCGTTTTATCTCTCATCAGGCACCTCCCTGGAGATCCTCCCCTCCCCTTCCCTCCTGGCCTGTGGCCTTGAATCCAGAGATCCGCACCCACCCTGGGCCTCCCAGGCGCGGCTACACCAGGCTTCCTCCTCCACTGGCAATTTTCAAAAAGAAAACCAGGGAGTGTAGAAGGTAGGCAGGAACTGCTACACAATCCCACACAGGCTTCGGGTTTCAGGCACTTTTCTCCCTGCAAAGTCGCCTTGAGGCACCAAGAATCTTCAAAACAGTGTGGTTCTAGGGAGACATCTGCTCTCTGTGACCCCCTGAGATCAGGGGCAGCCTCTCCAGCAGGCACTCCTCCCAGGCCCAAGATCTGGCAGCTAGTCTAGTGTGAGCCTGTCTTCTGAGAGAGGTGTCAGAGACACCACCACTGAGGCTTTCTTTCTCTCCTCCAGCTTCTCACCTCCCTGGAGCAAAAGCATCACAGCACCAATCCTCGGCATTTGGGGTCCCTTTCAGGAACCTCCTCAAGAGCCTCCTGGAACAGCAATGAATCTCTTACTGTATGCAGGGCTGCTGTGATCTCTTGTATCAGTTATTCTTTACCAAATGGAATTCCAAATTCCAGGAACACTGCTTCTGGCAAAGAAGCACCTCTGTCCCCAAGCTGTTCATTCAAGAAAGACCCAGGGACTCCTTTATCCTCTGCTGAAAAAACCTGATGCTTGGTTTCTGCAGCTAATGTCCTGCAGCTGCACTGAGGGTCAAAAGTTCCCAGGCACAGGCCATGGGTGAAACAAGCCTGCAACCCTACTTCTATAGACAACAGGAGTAACAAGAGCCGCCATGTTCTGAGCATCTACTTGTTCCGGATGCTACTGGAATTTGATCTGTGTTATACAGAAACTCACATCCTCACAACAGTGCTGTCATTCCACTCAAAATATTCCATTATTCCTTTTATATTGGGGGGCTGAGAAGGAACGAGCAACTTGCCCAGGGACTCAGACAGCAAGAGGCAAAAACAGATTTGAACTCAGGTCCGAATGGCCCCAAGGGTCTTCAGAAGCAGCACGATACTACAGGGGCTCTCAGCCTGTCCCTATCCAGCCTCCATCTGCAGAGCATCGTGTGGGGTGGAGATGCAGGGGGCGCACTCACTGATATCCTCATTGCACGGTGGATAAACCATGGCCTAGTGAGGAACAAAGCACCCTTATCCATTCTCTTGGGAAGAAAAGACAAGTACCTTCTTCCTCTGCTACAAACATGGGATGACACTGTCTTCAGAGACCCAGAGCCTGCTGACATCCCCGGATACCCTGCTCCATCCAGCAAGACTAACACCATGCAAACTGCCCCTGGGCCCACCCCAGCAGTGTCTCCTTGTGATACCTAGCCCAGGATATAAGAACAGATGCAGGTCCAGACAGGCCTGGCTCGCCCTCTCCTACACCAGCTGCTAAATCAGCGAGGTCTTCACTTGCCAAAGCCCAAACCCTTCTAACTACCCCATCACCCCATGCCCCATCATCATCAGGGGGGAAGCGGAAGCCCAGGGGACAGTGCCCAGCTCTGCCCACATCCTGCAGCAGGCCCACACTGCTTCTGAATTTTGATTACTAATAGCTCTCCACTCAGCCTCAAGAACCCTCCTGCCACCAAGTCGTGACTTCTCTCTCCTCTGCTCTGGCTATCATTCACTGGAACTCCCAAGCAGGGCTCCCCACACACACACCTCTTCTTCCCCAACTGCTCAGGGAACTGCCATGTGACCATCTGGAATTCCCCCTTGAGGACAATCAAGTCACAAAGATAGAATCCAAGCTTATTTGTGAAAGCACTTCCTGATGTTCACAGTATATACCTTTCTTCTAACCCTGTACTCCTTCCTACATAACAGGTAGGACACGGACAGATCTCCCTACGTATACTCACGTCTTATTATATACACTTGTCCCTGGGGTAGGGGGAGAGAACAAGTGGCCAACAGGTTAAAGTCACTTACTACACAAGCCCATTTTAGAAGCTGACTGGTGATGGGGGTGGAGGGAGATGTGAGCTGTCAGGAAGGCCAAAGCAATTTCAGAATAAAACTGGCACCAGGGGGCATGATCCAAGTAACAAGAGCAGTCTGAACACATCTTCCAGCTCTTGAGTAAAAAAGAAGCACTTGAAAATTCCTTAGCACCAAACTCGAGGCCAAAATTTCCTATGATGATTAAGCCCAGAACAGATCTATAGAACTGCTTATGTTCAAAGAGACTCTGTGCAGTGCCTTTTGACTTATTAAAGAATATTAACATTTCTTTTCAAAGCCTTTCTCCGGTCAGCATGAAAACTGGCTTGATATTCCCAAGAAGACTCAGTCCAGCCCACAGAATCCCACAGGATAATAGCTGAGGAGGTGGTATCCCCATGTATTGATAAAAACACAGGCAGCCCTCACCTGGGAGACCTGCCAGGGAACACCTGTGGCCTGAGACAAGTAACTGGAGTCTACGCTGCAGTTTCCCAATGGTACCACGGGACAAATAAAGCAATCCAATTGCTTATCATCACTGAAGTTACCCCTTTCTGGAGCTTTCAATGATTAATACTAAAACCCACCAGAAGAAAGGGGGGGAGGGGCAACATGGAGGTGGGAACTGGGGGGTAGGGTTCCCTCCTCCTGAGTTAGTCTTAAAGTAAACTTCCCAGGGCTGGAGTGGGCAGTGGGAGAGCTTGAAAAGTGCAGAGCAGGCTGCATCCTTTCAGCCACATCAAGGAAGACAAGGACAGCCTGCTAAGAAGCCCAAGGCCTCATCCGTAGTAAGACCCACAGAATTCCCCAAATTTGATGACCAACCTCTCTCACATCTGACAAAGCTACAGTTGGATCAAGTCCTTTCATCCCTCGATGACCCACCCTGCTGCCCACCCCTCACCCAGTGAAACCAACTGGAGCCCAATTCCTACTTCACACCAGCTGAAGGATGAGGGAGATACCAGTCTCAAAAGAACTGCTTTCCAGCCTTTCTGGGCAGCCCAAAGAACGAAAGCAGTATTTTGTAGTGTTCCCATGGGAATGGTCATTACCACCACCCAACAACCACTTATTAAAATAAATAAATAAATTTACACTTTTCAGTTTGAAGATGAATGAAAAGTCAAGCAGACTCACAGAACTGTAGGCCAAGTGGCCACCTCCCCACACCCAGAGAAAGCTGCCGGCAATGAGATGCCCAGGAAACCCCGGGCCAAAATCACACAGGCCTCCAAAGCACATGCCAGATTTAAGTGGAGTTGGCCCTGAAGGGTGTGAACCTCAACCATTACGTAGGGTCGAAAGAAAGATCTGCCTGTTGGATCTGGAGTAAGCCACTAGCTCTTCGTCTTGGTTTCTGCATCACTGATATGAGGCAATTGAAGCTGTTTCACAGGATTTAAATTAACATTAAATTCAACGAAAATAGACATATTTTATATTAACAGCGTGGTACTTAGAAGGGAATTCGTACTTATAATGCTCCAGCATGTGCTAGACATGTTCTATTTGTTCTCCCTCAATCCTTGAAATGATCTTGCCAGACGATGGTGGCAGTGGCAGTGGAAGGCTGGCAGTACTGGCTGAGCAGCCTTTATCCAAAATGCTTGGGACCACAAGCATTTCCGATTTCTGATTTTTTTCAATTTGGGAATACTGCGTACACGTAATGAGGAATCTTGGCAAGGAGGCCCAAGTCTAAACACACAAAAAAATTCATTTACACTTCAAATATGCCTTATACACACAGCCTGCAGGTAATTTTATGTAATATTCTTACTTTCACCTGAGAGCTGACTGTGACACATCCCATGAGGTCAGGGGTGGAATCTGCCACCTGCAGTGTCCTGTCAGTGCTCAACAAAGTTTCAGATTTTTGGAGTTTTGGGGTTTTGGATTTTCGGATTATGGATGCACAACCTGTAGCATCCCTGATGTTTTATTTACTCTACACAGCTCACTGCGTACCAGACACACCAGCTCACTTAATCCTTACAACCACTTGGGAGGCAGATACTTTTCCTCTGTTTCAAATGAGGAAACTGTGATCCAACAGCCTATCCATAGTGGAGCCAGGACTCCATTCAGGCTGACCTGACCACAAAGAAACAAAACCCCACTGCCTCTCAGGGAACCTAATGCCTTCACTCATGTGTCATACATTTACCGAGCATCTTCTGTGCGTCTGGCTCCATGGAAGACACTCGCAATACAGCCGGGAACTAGACAGACACTGTCCTGCTCTCGAACAGTTTACGGTCCAACAGCAAGAAAGAGGCCATCAATCAAGAATCTGCTATGACAGGGAAGTATTAGCCAGGGTTCTCCAGAGAAACCAGACCAACAGGAGAGACAGACAGACTGATTTAAGGAGCTGGCTTGCAATTTGGGAGCCGACTAGTCTGAAATCCCTAAAGCAGGCCTGCAGGCCAGAAATTCAGGTAAGACATGATGTTGCAACCTTGAGTCCCAAGTCTACAGGGTAGGCCAACAGCCTAGAAACTCAGAGTTGCTATGTCACAGTCCAGAGGCACAACTGTTCCTTCTTCAGGAAGCCATAGTCTTTGCTCTGAAGACATTCAACAGATTAGATGAGGCCCACCACATTATGGAGAGTCATCTGCTTTATATACAGCTAAGTGATGGCAAATGTTAACCCCAGATGCCTTCACAGTGACATCCAGACTAGGGCTCCACCCAACAACCAGGCACCATAAGCCAAGCCAGGCTGACACATACAATTAACCATTGCAGGGAGCTGTATAGAGTCTCAGGAAACACAGAAGTCTTGAAAGGCCCAAGGAATAAGCAGGCATCAGAAGCCCAAAGCGTTCTTCAGAACTGCATATTTATTTTCAGAGACCAAGCCTTTATCTAAACACACTGGAGGCTCCCTGGATAAAGGAGTCCAGTGAATCCTTTGGAAAACCAAGTAACTGCTTGGTTTGCTTTTGGTATGATGTGGTATCCTCCTACCACATTTCCATAAAGTGAGACACAGTTGTGCACACTAAAGAACATCCCAGCTGACAGTAGAGCACCTGAATAGTGATGAGCAAGAGAGGAGGATGCCCCAGCTCCTGAGGAGAGGAGAGGTGGCAGGACCTCCCCCTGACCATCCACCTAGGACAAATGACAGGGTTACCCTGGACTCTTCCAATCTCACCTTCATTTGAGATAGCCACAGAACCTAGACTAGAACTTCAGAATCCACAGCTGGGGGTGGGTGGAGGTATCTACAAAGGACATGTCACCTACATAAAGAGAGCTCGTTGGGTCTCTGTTTTGTTACTTAGTCACTGTAAGGTCATGTGCTTGGTGAAACTGCAGATGACTCTTAACTTTTTTTTTTTTTTGGTACCCGGGATTGAACTCTGGGGTACTCGACCACTCAGCCACATCCCCAGCCCTATTTTGTGTTTTATGTAGAGACAGGACAGGGTCTCACTGAGTTGCTTAGCGCCTCGCCCTTGCTGAGGCTGGTTTTGAACTCGTGATTCTCCTGTCTCAGCCTCCCTAAGTGCTGGGATTACAGGCGTGCGCTACCACACCCGGCTAGATGACTAACTTCTTAACAAGCAGATCTCAGTGGAATTCAATCTATCTCTCCCTGGCCCCTACCCCCATTAGTAGGCAGGAAGGGTTCTTCTCCAAAGGCAGCAGTGAACTCTGAGCCCCAGAAGGCCCAGGAGTGATAAGAGACAGGCAGAGGGAAGACATAAGAGGCAGCCAGATCAGCTCTTCCTCACCAGAACTAATCCAGTGTCCTCAGAGGCCAGTGTGCTTCCCCAGCACCCCTGCAGAGGAAAGAGCCAGACCTCTCCTTGCCCTGCATGGACTGCAAGAAGGAAAGCCCTGCAGGTCAGGGATCCTTGTCACTTTCATTCCCAGACATGTCCTGGGGCACATAGCAGGCGTCCAATAAATACCTATGGAATGAATGAGCGCATCCAGAGCTTGCTACGGTGTCAGGCTCACATCCCCTTTAACCACAGATGGAACAATGATTTGAAACACTTTCTAGTCAAAAGTGATTATGTACACAGGGCCTTTCACACCACCTCATGGATCATGCTAACTGTTATAAACAGCCAAAAGAAGAGGAAGAGGACAAAGTCAACTAAACGGTAGAGAAGGAATAGACTCTGCAACCCTAGCCTTGTGGAATGTACCTCTGACCTCAAGCAAGTTACTCCTCACCCGCACGTTCAATTCCCATCTGTACAACAGGAGCACACCCTCCAGAGGCGCAGTGAGGGCAGCCTGGCTTCATCCTCTGCCTGACAGGCACAGCACATCAACAATGAACAGGGCCTAGTGTGCTGACGTCTGGGGTTGACTGCCCAAAACCTGGTCAGCCGTAAGGCCCAATAATCTACTTGTGTTCTGACTCCATTAGCCACGTCTCTGGTCCGGCCGCTGGAGGCCTCACTGGAGCTGTGGCCTACTCTTTTCCCAGAAGATTAATTTATTACCTCATCCTGAAAGCTGTGTGTTTGGAAGAAGAATGCGCAACTGGCTCCAGGTGAGCATGTGTTGCTAAGAGAAAAAAAAGGGCCCCAGAAAACAACATCTCTCTTATCCTCACCCTCAATGCCAAAACCCCACCTACTGAACCCCTGGCCAGCAAGCCCACCCACACCTTGTCTGAGCTCTAGACAGACACAGGGTCCCTGCTGGGGCTCCCACTGTGGGATTCTGCATCCCCACACATTCCCGGCCAGGAATCCCAACTGAGGGCCTTTATTGAAGGCCAGAGCTGCTGACCACTCTCTTCCCAAGCATCTGGCCTACCTCCTAGAAGCACCCCCTGGCCTCTAACTGCCTCCTTCAGGTCTGTCCTTCTCATTAGACTATAAGATCCCTGAGGACAAAGACTTGGCTTGCCCTATTTCTGCTGTATGTCCGCAGGCTCCACAAAACCCCTCAATATACATTTGTTACACTGATCTGGGATCCCCATGGATGGGCTGCAAGGATTCCTTTTAAACTATAGGCAAAACCCACCTTGTAAGGGTTTCTTGTGAGTCTAAGTGCTTGTGCAGATGACCATTCTCCTTAGGAGACTGCCCACAGGCTTCACCATACGCTCAAAGAGGACCTGACCAAAAATGGCTCAAGACTCCTGACAGGTGGTGAGCACTGCACAGTTACTCCTCCCTGGAGCCTCCAAGGGGAGCCTATCGTCCTGTCCACCTCCTTAGGCGATTATCCAGGTGCCACCTCACATGACCCTGTGACTCTACAGGTGCTTGCCTACGATATCCCACAATACAGTGCAAGCTGCCCGAGGGCAAGGATGAGAGTCTTCTTCACCAAAGTGACTGGAATCCTAGAACTCAGTAAAAAAGTGTTCAGACAGGCAGTCAGAGTTGTCTGACAAAATAACGGGCCACCTAGCCCAGGCTTATTTTCATAAAGAATCTTTCTTATACAAAAATAATATAAGGATTCATTTTAAACACCCACCATCCCACCCCACAAACAAAACCAGCAGCGAGCAGTGATTACGTTTCCCTTGTCCACAAGCACAGGTACTACTCGAGTGGCTAGATTCCTAATGTAAGGACAATGTTAGTCTCTGACAGTTTCCCCTTGGCACACGTTTCTAAGTTGGCACAAGTTTCTAAGTGTGCTTCTGCGTGCGGCTGTCCTGTAGTCTCCTCGTGGGGGGGCTACTACAACCACCACCTGTTGACCCGGTGTGTGATTCCACTCTGTTGTGACAGAACCTTTTCCCCCCCATAGGCAGCTTCTCTTCCCCAGGTGTTAAAGCAGATTTTCCTTCTCATTTTCCAGCACATCAAAGGTCTGTTCTCACATGAAAGCACTCAACTGAACACGTAGTGAAACAGACTGCCCTCCCCCCAGAGCTTCAGTCATGGCAGGATCCTCACAGGCCACTGGATGCCCATTCAGATTTGAGAACTGCCCCATGAATACCCAGTGGAACTCCTGGGCTCCAGCGAACCTGCCCAACTCTTCTCAGGCCTCTGGCCACACCCCTGGAGCCAGGTCCCTGTTTCCTCCTCTCTGTACTAATCCCCTCACACAACCAGAGAGCCAGCCAGCCAGCCAGCCACCCTGGGGCACTGATGTTTGCCTGTGGCTGTCCCCAGTGCCTCCCCAAAGCCACTCTCTGGGCCAGGATCTGCTGCCACCAAAGCCCTGGGGACCCTGCCTGAACTCTGATTTGTCTATTTACATTAAAAGGAACAACATGCTCCCATCAAAAGAAGATGAAGCAGGCTTGCTGTCATCCAGGGGCTTTTAATAAAATAAAGGGTCAACAGGAACATCAGCAAGGTTCTCAAAACAGAACACACAGAACCCAGGACAAGTGATGCGAGGTAACAGACACTCTCAAGTTCTCACGATAATGGGGAGGTGGGGACTGTTTCTGTCCTGAGGCAAGACAGCAGCACTGAGAATGCGTCCTACCAAAGCAGTCATTTTTGTGTCATTCGATGTGTGTTTTAGTGTCTGGACTCCACTCCCTAAAAAAAATAAGCATGATGTTCAACCTCATCAGTGATTAGGGAAATGCAAATTAAAACCACAAGACGGGCAAAAATATACAAGTCTGATAATACCAATTACTGAGCAATGAAAACGACATCCCACTCCAGAGGCAATGGCTGCAAGAAAGGCATCTTCAAAACACCATGTCCAGTGAACTAGAGGCTGTGCACACCTGTGACTCTGCAATTCCACCCCTCCATATATATTCTGATATGTACAAGGATATGCACAGCAGCTCTGTTTGAGTAAGCCAAAATAATTAATCTCAACAACTCAAAAGTCCATTAAAAGGAGAAAAGGCACCCAATGGCCCAGTCATACAAGGAACACTACACAGCACTGAAAATGGATGCACCTGAGTCATACGCATCGGCATGAATGGATGCCCAAACATGAAGCCAAATAAGGAAAGGTCTCCTTATATAAGGGTGAGATATAGGCCAATCTAAACATGGGAAAAGGGTACCGGTAATCTATTTCTAAGCCACATGGCAAATAGGAGGGTGTCTATTTGATTGTTGTTCATACCTCTCACAAAATATTGTACATATGCAATACTTTGTATGTGGGGAAGAAATACTAAACTCAAGTCAACGCTCTGCTCCTCTCAGTACCATCATTCCTCCTCTGGGAGCTCTTGCTCCCTCCTCAAGAAATTCACTTGTTAAGGGCTCTCAATACTTACCACCACCTTTTTCCCTTGAGTCAAGTCAAACTCCTACCAAGGAGATGCCAAACCCAAAGGAAAATGAATCTGTTCACATCACCAAGCAAGAGGTAGTCTACAGACTCTCTGTATCCACACCACACTGCTATCTGGGCTATAACAACACAGACATGTTTCTGGGGCATTTTCCCTAATGAGGAAGGTCGGCACCCATTGCCATACCTCCCCCAGAGAAGAAATGGGGGCTTCCAATGGCTTCCTAAGACCAAACAAGTTAGAGATAGACTCAGTGCCCACCCATAAGCCTATCCTCTTGAAGGAAGTGTTCAGAATCGCCTTCAGCAAGCATCTGTCATGGAGCATTCCCAACGGACGTAGATTCTGCTAGAGTGCACATCTGGAATGGCCAACAGTCCCCAGCACAGCACTACTGGGAGGGGGTGCCTAGAGAAAGGTCTTTACGTTACTGCCCTAAAAGGGGACTGTGGGACCTTAACCTCTTCCTCTGTTTGTTCACTTCCTGGTCACAAGTAGAGCAGTTCTGGTCCACCATGGGTTCCCGCCAGAATGTGCTGCCTCACCACCACCTCCACACTGGGAGCCAAAATGGAGCTCTTCTCTTCACAAGTTGGTTATATGGTGATGGAAAACTGACTGACAACATAGGTCTCTTCTTTGAGAAATTCTTCAAAGGAGCCGGGCGCGCTGGCGCACACCTGTAATCCCAGCACTTAGGGAGGCTGAAACAGGAAAATCGTGAGTTCAAAGTCAGCCTCAGCAATGGCGAGGTGCTAAGCAACTCAGTGAGACCCTGTCTCTACATAAAACACAAAATAGGGCTGGGGATGTGGCTCAGTGGTTGAGTGCCCCTGAGTTCAATCCCCGGTACAAAAAAAAAAAAAGAAATTCTTCAAAGGGCTTTGCCCCACAAATTCCTAGACCTTTCTACTAAACTCATTCTTCCTTCCACCCAGCAAAATGTCCCTGTACGAGTATTTCTTCCTCCACTTCAGAAAGCCCTAAATGTTACTGGTGGCCAAATGTTGTCTGGCCCCTGCTAAAACTGCTCCCCTTTCCCCTACCCCCTTCCCTCCACCTATGTGGTTTAACTTATCCCTGCTCCACCTGGGGACACAATCAGACTTCACATCATCTTCTTCAACTCTCAAAGATCAACCCCTCTGCTACCATCCCTGCTGCCACCCATGTCAAGTCATCTGGGCTTCCATTTCCACCCTTCCTTCTCCCAACCCCCTCTTCACCACACGTCACAACGCTATCCCTGAAATACAAATGCTGCATCTGTTCAAGGGAGCTGATCACAGGTATTCAGCAGAGAAAATGCCTCCTTCCCTCTCAGCAAAACAAAGTGGTCTTGCAAACCACCCCTGCATTTTCTGGAGTCTTCTCTCGAGTCAGATGTGTTCTGAATCAAGTCACCTGATCTAATAGAATAATATAAACACTAATTGTACTAACTGTACATACTTACTGCAAGTGGACAAGGCACCCAGCACTGTGCTGGTCAACACGGGAACATACAGAAAAAAAGAGAAGCAGTCCCCATAAGCATAGCCATGCAAAGGTATTTCACGAACTAAAAAAAAAAAAAAGCACACTGCAAAATGATCTGTATAATAGGATCTCAAATTTGTAAATCATAATATGTACACAAAAAAATATGGAGTAATATATTCTAATTCATCAACAGCAGTAGTGGGAGGGAGGTGGTAGCCCTAGGGGAACCTTCACTTATAATGCTATAAATTCTCTAATGTTTAACTTTTTAATTATGAACATGTATTATTTATGGAGTGGGGAAAAGTTTTCTTTAAATTAAAAAAAAAAAGAGCAGGACAAAATTCAACTCTCGGGAAGCTTCTAATCTGGCTGTTGAAGTGAAACTTCACACACATGGAATGGGAGTAAACAAGACAGCATTAAAAATTTCAATTATCAGGCTAGGCGTGGTGGTGCACACCTGTAATACCAGCTACTTGGGAGGCTGAGGCAGGAGGACCACAAGTTTGAGGTCAGCCTGGACAACTTAGCAAAACCCTGTCTCAAAAGAAAGAAAGAAAAAAGAGTACCAGGTATAGCTCAGTAGAACACCCCTGGGTTCAATCCCTAGGGCAGGGGGGAAAAAAGCCAATTATCTAGTCCTTACTGGGGAATCAGAGTGTATCACAAGATATCACAAGATGCTAGCTGTCCATCTCCAGCAATGAGTGCCAGTGGAATTAGGAGAGATCGGCTGTGACCAGTGTTCAGAAGGTGAGTGGGCTGAGAGGATCTGCTCTTTTCATGGGTGCTGGATGGGCTCCCCGATCCCCCAGCCCTTATTTTCCTGGTCTCCAAAGGAGCAAAGGAATAATCCATCCTCCCCACAGGTAGATCATTTCAATGCATATGCACTAAATTATAATCTCAATCAAGCCAAGAGAAATATTTCAGATATACCTTTTATTTTAAAACAATTTTTAAATTTTGAAATAATTTGGGAATGACAGAAAAAATGCCATTTAGATGGTCCTAGATATGGTTCACACAGCTTCCCCTCACGTTCCTATCTCACATGACCCCGGCACATTGATCAAACTAAGAAATTAACATTGGCTCAAAGCTATTAAACTAAACTACAGATTTTATTTGGATTTCACCAATTTTTCCACTGATGTCCTTTTTTCTATTCCAGGATCCCATCCAGGATACCATATTGCATTGAACATAACTTGCTTTTAAATAAGCAAATATTTTACTATTATTTATTCTTCCTTGGTAAGATGTCCTGGAGCTCAGGGGAGAGACTCAATTCTTCTCACCATCAAAGGCGGCAATCTCTGACAGATCGGTGGCCTCTGAGGGAACAGAATTTGATCTACAGTGAGATAAAAACCCAGACAATGACCAAACCTCTTAACCCTCCATAAGCAGCCACAACCCTGGCCTCTCTCCACAGCAACTAACTAGTATTTAAAAGTAATTTATGTTAATTGCAAACGGGCATATATGAACACTACAAAGCAAGCTGGCTTCAAACAAAAAAGGCTCTGAGAGAGGAGCCTAACAAAAAATTAATTTTGTAAAAGAACTATTTCTATTCCAACTTGTTTTTAAATATATGTTGTGAGTCACACACTATTAACCATCTCAATTTATTAATAATCTCAGGGCAACCAACGATCTCCGATCACGCAATGATGAAATCTTGCATAAAAAAAGAAAATGAACTATCTGCAAACATTAAGCAGGTAGCCAGCTGTGGTGACCAGAGAAAATTATGATTTTTTAACCAGAACATGTGGTACAGCAAACAAGAGGAAAGATGCGTGAACTGGTTAACGCTAAACTTATAAAGAAAATTCTTCTCCACTGAGCATGAGATTATTTTAGAACCGACTGGTTCAAAGAAAGTTCCCTGGAATTCCTTCCTCCCCTCTCCCTGACAAAGGTTTGCCATAGGAGAAGGCCCCCATGTTCCCAAAGACCCTTCTTTTAGCTGAGGAAATGACAGTGCTGTTTTGGCATTTTAAAGCAAGAACAAATACTTTAGCTATAAAATTCACTTTGTAGATTGAATAAGCAAGACAGCTGTTTATACAGAAACCTTTTCCTCTCTCCCTCCAAGCCCCTCAGCGATTCCTATCAGTAATAAAACACTGGCTGGAACAAAGAAAAATGGAGTTTGAAAGCCAAAGAGACGCAGCAAGAGTACATGCTGCCACCTAAGCACCACCTCTGCCTGTGTCTCTAGGTGACCCCTCTCAACCTACCCCACTTGTAAAAGAAAGATGGGGGGAAAAAACTCTGGAGGCGAGCCACTCTTCTGTTGGAGCACCAGAAAGTGAGTTCTTACTGAAGGAAATGCTCCCAGGCTGTGACTGGGCTGTCATTGACACGCCCTCGGCTCTGACATTTGCTCTCTCTTCCACTCTGCCACTCAACAACACCCTTCTCTCTCCCTTCACTGCCAATTGTGAGTCTCCCCCAGGCAGCAGGTGGCAGAGCCACCAGATACTGAGCAGAAGGTACATTCATTTTCCCGAGTGACAGGCAGGGGGGGATAGGAAGACACAGGACAGCATGGGAAGTACTCTTCGACCCGGGAAATGAGCACTTCTCTCCTTCCCCCATCCAGTTCTTTCCCATGCACTCTAGAAGGCCCAAGTCAAATGTCACTTCCTCCATGAAGGTCCCCAGCTCTCTCCAGCACTGACTCCCCTTGGTGGCCCATCACACCTGCACCTTCCCAGACTAACTGGACTCTCAAACATAAGGGAGGCCCCGGCCTCATCTATGGAGCTTAGTGCCATGCTCCGCACCCAGCCCGGAGCAGGGGATCAACAAACGTTTGTTCAATGAATGAGCACAACCCAACTACCCCAGAAACCACATTACTAAATGCTAATTACTACTAGCTGCATGAATAATGAATGAAGAAATGAACTAACAAATGCCTCCTTGTTAGCCAGGTTGCCAAGTCCTCTGGGAGCACAAAGAAGGGATCAACTGACTTGTGGCTGTGGCAGGATGGTTCAAAGACGAGACGACTCGTCTTGAAGGGTGTGCAAGAGGCGGGGAACGAGGACGGTCCTGCAGCTGGCAGAGGCCTGGGGTGTCACTCTTCTACTTCTGGACCAGCGGGGACTCACTTCTTCGTCTTCTCCAGGGCAACTAGCTCCCCAGAGCTGATCTGGGTGGTGCACTGGAAGCAGCAGGAGGGCCAAGAGCTGCCAAGGACAAGCACCTCCTCCTCCTCTTCCTCCCCGGCCCCATCACACCACCCCCAACGCTGCCACATCTCCACTCACTCATCTGCCACAGCCCCGAGAGGTGCCTGCCCCTGCACCTGCCAGCACTTAAAAAAATCCGAGCCAGATGCTCCACGGGCACCCACTGAAGTGCTGCACCGGAGCAAACAATGAGGCAAGATTGATGGCAGAGGAGGCACCTCGCTCTCCCCACCCCACCGCTGGAATAAAAAGGTCAAACGAATATTCAATTTGTTGCTGGTCAGAGCTGGATACTCCCCTATCTAGGATTCATTCCATCTGTCAAAAATAAACAAGTTCACCTCCAGAAGGCACCCCCAGGGTCATCTGCAGGGTCACTTGCACCCCTTGTCCCCCAGTCCTACTCCCCCTGGGAGAGAGAGAGAGACCACACAGATAAACACAGAGGCAACTACACCTGAAGGTGACACAGGAACTTTTTCAGTTTCTTTAAATAAGCCTCAGAAAAAGTAACTACATCTAACAAGCCATATTCCTTTAAAAAATAATAATAATAAAAGCCCTGATTACACATTCAGAAGATGTGCTGTGTGTCCAGGGAAAAAATTCTCATCAGATACTGAAACCCTTTCTAATTCTGCAAATAATCAAGTAATGGCAAGATAGAGCTCAGTGCCGCTCCAGCCTGAGGAGGAGGTGCTAACAGAAGGAAGGACGCCTCGACAGACTCTGGGCACCCAGCTCAGGGCAGGCCTCTACCCAATAGCCCCAAAGCCAGGAGCTTCCCTGCCCACCTGCTGGGATGATTGCTGCAAAGGACTTTATTCTGAAACCTTTGCTACTAGGAGGAATTATCTTTCCTTGACCTATCTTGATCCAGATGTCAGAATTCTCTCTAGTAGGTCTTCTTAAAATGGGATACAACAGTGACAAGGAAGTTCCCTTTCTTGTGGGCTGCTGTACACACTAGTACTTCCTTCAGCTGCTGAAGTCTCATGGCCTGAAGAGAACTCATAGAGGGCTGTAGGATCTTCCACCAATGCTGTCCCAAACCAGCCCCTGCCCTTCCTATCACCTTGTGGAATAATCCACTGGCTCCCAAGGGAACCTCAGAGCCAGCCACCTCTCCACAGAGACAGAGGCCCACAGGCTTCAGCATCCCTCAAGAACCTGGTTATATAGCCACAAGTGGCCGGGCACCCCAGCAGCTGGAGATCCTATACTGGGGGACCTCCCACTCCATTTCTAACAAGCACTTCCAAAGGGTTTTGACAATAGCACTGGCTCAGCACTAATCCACCCTCCCTCTAGGTCCCCTGCTCACCCCTGGAGTTATCAGATCTGAGGCGCATAGGGATCTTGCTGTTTATGCTCCTGTCCAGGCCCTGGTCTCCCTTAGTCCAAGACCCACAATGCTACAAAGAATTTTCTTTCTGTCTTTTTTTTTTTTTTTTTTTTTTGGTACTGGAGATTGAACTCAGGGGTACTCGACCACTGAGCCACATCCCAGCCCTATTTTGTGTTTTATGTAGAGACAGGGTCTCACTGAGTTGCTTAGCGCCTCGCCATTGCTAGGGCTGGCTCTGAACTCGCGATTCTCCTGTCTCAGCCTCCCTAAGTGCTGGGATTACAGGCTTGTGCCACCGCACCCAGCTAAAGAGTTTTCTTTCTGAAGTATGTATGTGGTCCTGCCCTTGCTCACCTGCCTCCATGATTTCCAGGGAGATCTCCCTGTCTTGGGTTTCAAATGCAAAATCTCTCCTCTTCTTGCCCCACACCACCTCTGCAGTCTCCTGGTCCTGACAACTCCTTCCCCCAGGCTACTGTCCCCCTGTTGTGCCCTGCCCTGCTCCCTAGGGCCTTCCCAGCAGAGGGCTCGCCCTCATTCTCTGGGAAGCACATTCTCTGTGCATCTCCGCGGCTATGTCTCCTCTGTTCTCTGCCACAGTTTCGCACACCAGCACATCCACCTCACCTCACCCACTACCCCCTTGAGAAAGAAGCTGCTTTTGCTTTTTCCTTTTTCTCCCGCTCTCTCCAGACCCCCAATCTGTGCTAGGGGCTCAATCAGTAGTTTTACTCCATGACAGAATCTTCTCTCACCTGGGCCGGTGAGTTAGAATGGCGTGCTCATGAGGCCAGCGCTGAATGTCCATGCTCCTAAGCTCCCTCACCCTGCACTGGGGAAGAGCCTGTTCAACCGCCAGCCATTCAACTGATGGTTGGTCACAGGAGAGACAAGGCCAGAGAGCACAGACAGCTCAACACAATCCAGTTCCCCTGTAGGGAAAACAATTCAAGTATAGCCCTGCTGACAACGGACAGGTGTGTCATTCTACACATAAGAAAAAGCAGCAGAGCAGATCCATCTTTCAGTATCCCCTAATAGTACTAAGCAGCATGTTTAGCTGTTATTTCAATAAGCCTTATTAAGACCCAATTTTCTTGGGTCTTCTTTCAGATTCTGCAGCATTAAAAGCCTCGCTGCTTAATTACATTAGGAGCACCTGTATATATTATGTGCAATAAATCAACTTTAATTTACCACCACACAAGGCTATTCATCTTCTCTGGGTTATTTATTGCTCAGTATTATTGGTGCTGAACTGTATCCTCTCCACTGTAAGGAAGAACAGTTAGGGTAAGAAAAGCCAGAGCTGGATTTCAGAAGACTCCAGGATACTGATCACACACGTATACAGAAAAAAGGGAAAAAGAAATAGAAAAAGAGACATATGAGCAAATCTTGGCAATCTGCTCCTTGCTATTTTCCTAAAACACTCCCCAAACATTTTGATGTTTTCTTTTGCACGCATGCACGCACACGCGCGCACACACACACACACACGCACGCACACCAGTTACCCGCTGAAACAACACAACCTGTAAAACAGGATGTAAAACAGGCCCACAGCTCCTGCCCGCAGAGTGAGAGCTGGTGAACTGGGCGTTGGACACCAGCTTAGCCAGAAAGCAGGCACACTCCACAGGCCAGAGGGGACGATTCTTCCCTGGGCTGGTGTGCTGACAGGTTATAGTCAGGACCTGACCCAGGGGGCAGAGATCAGCAGCTTGCAGCTAGTCCACACCTAACACATGACCCCAGGCCCAAATGGGGCCCCTCAGAACGGGCTGAATTGTCTCCCAGGTCATTGGAGGTGGAGAAGGACACCTCTCCTTGTGATGACATGGGAACCCCTCATTCTTAGACAATCTGAAAAATGCTGCCATTAAGGAGAAGGGCTGGGGATGCAGCTCAGTGGTAGAGCACTTGCCTAGCATGTGAGAGGCCCCAGCACTGCACCAAAAAAAAAAAAAGGCACCAAGTCATCTGCTAACCCCCCCCCCCACCATCAGTGCCACCTGAGATGTTAAACACAGATTCCTAGGTCATGCCACAGAGACTCCGATTTCAACATGTCCAGGGAAGAGCTCATGTGAATTTTCTGCATGGCGAAGTCGAAGAATCACTATCATAAAATCTTGGAAGCAAAGCTGACCATGCACTACAGAATAACACTAATGACGATATAACTGAAAGTGACTTCCTTGACCCATGCCAATCGCTAGGCTGAGCCCTTAACTTGCATTAACTCCCCACAACCACCAATAGCAACAGGTACTGTTACTCTCATCCCCATTTTACAGGCCAGAAAACTGAGGCACAGAAAGATTGAAGAACTGGCCCAGCATCCCGTCTTTATAACTAATGGGGCATCTACGCGGTCAACCACTAGCCTCTCCTGCCTTTCCCAGGCCAGAGTACTCACACTTGCTCCAGCAGGACAAGTCTTTTATCTAAATGAAAGGGAGGCACAATCACCAGGACTTCATGGTCACGCTTTCATCCCTCACGACCATCCAGTTACCCCAAGTTCAACATCTAAAGCTGGCAACCAGCTGTCACACCCCCAGTCGTCTCTCTGAGCTTCCCACCAAGCCCACTTGCAA
Organism: Geosciurus inauris; assembly: GCA_004024805.1. Taxonomy (NCBI): domain Eukaryota; kingdom Metazoa; phylum Chordata; class Mammalia; order Rodentia; family Sciuridae; genus Geosciurus; species Geosciurus inauris. Next base: position 400,327 of record PVHX01000105.1, read on the forward strand.
GCTTTTCCTTGCTCACTGGCTTACCAAAAAGCCAGGGAACAAGAACGTGGTACACTGGGCTGATGGGCTGCATTCCTGCGGCAGCAAAGCCAAATCACCGGGAACAGAACTACATCACTGGGTATTTCACGGCCCTCCTCCTTCAAGCCACGGAAGCTGGGATAAATTTCATGGCACACAAATGACCTTTTTACAAGCACAGCAGCAACATTCAACTTTCATTGGATAATTTACCTTTAGTCGGGGCCTAGGAAAAGCCCTGGCCAACCAGCCCCACCAGACTGCTCCTTCAAGGCGCATCCAAAAGACAACGGACGGGAAGGAGAGGGAAAAGACGGCAGCAGAGTCTTGGCAAGTGCAACTTTTTTTTTTTTTTTTAATTCATTCATTTCAAATAAAAGTCCATTCAGTGCATGTAGAAAAGCCAGTTCCCCTGAGTGACGAATTTGTGTGTGCCAAGGATGAGAGGGCTGATCAGAATCGGGATCTTACAACCAAACTCCTGGAGGCCCAAATGCAGGACTGGCCCCGGCGCCTAAGCACCTCGTCACTCTGCTAGAAGTTGTTCCTGCTTAGAAAGGCTCCACGGAGATAGTGGCCCAAGTGGAAATGTCCCCGCCCTTTCTCTTGATCAACAGAGAAGACTGTCAGGGCCAGCAACGTCACACCCAGAGCATTCAGCTAGTCGCCCGAGGGAGCCTGGACCCAGACCAGGCGACTTTTCCAGGCACCTTCCTGCTCCTGAATTCCATGAATGTTTCATTGTTCCAGGTGCCAATCCATGCAGAACAGAACCTCCACACACACACAAACCTCTCTCCCCTTCTCCAGCAGAACCCACTTCTGGGGCTAAACCAATGATTCTCAACCAAGGATAATTCTGCCCCCAAGGAGACCCCACTAGTTATCACACTAGTTGCTAGGCATAGCTACTGGCATCTAGTGGGTAGAGGCCAGGATGCTGCTAAACTGCCTGCAGTATGTGCTGCAACAGTGCACCCCAACACACCCTGACCTCTACCCCCAAACAGCACACACAGTACAACTAGGCCAAAGTGTCAACAGCGCCAAGGTTGAGAAATCCTGGGTTAGAGCACTAAAGGTGATTTTTTTTTTCAGGTACCAGGGATTGAACGCAGGGGCGCTTAACCACTGAGCCACATCCCTATCCCTTTCTAGTTTTTATTTTAAGACAAGGTCTTGCTAAGTTGTTAGGGCTTCACTAAGTTGTTGAGGCTGTCCTTAAACTTGGGATCCTTCCTGCCTCAGTCTTATGAGTCAAAGAGATTACAACAATGTGCCACCATGCATAGCAAAAGTGATTTTTTTCCAGAACTGGGGATTAAACCCAGGGGCACTCTACCACTGAGCTGCATCCCCAGCTTTTTATTTTTCACTTAGAAACAGGATCTCCCTAAGTTGCCCCGGCTGGCCTCAAACTTGAGATGCTCCTGCCTCAGCCTTTTGAGTGCCTGGGATGACACGCGTGAGCCAAGATGCCTGGCTCAAAGTACTTAGATATGAACACACTCAACCTTCCCACAACCTCTGTTCTATCACCAGCATTACCACACACACACACACACACACACACACACCCACTAAGTCAAGCAAAAATCAGAAACCACAACAATGCGATCTGTAGTCTGGACATAGGAGAGTCCTCCTCGGAAGAAAGCCAAGGGTCCGCACTGACTAGCATCCACAGCCCTCCATCTCTGGTACAAGAGGCTCTCAGGGCCCCAGAAAAGGAGGCCAACCCAGGAGAAGCGGGGACTCTGTGAGGTCAGCTCTCTCAATTCAGCGGAGATGGAGGTGGCAGAGAGGGATTCTACAGAGAGGAGAGGGCACACCAACCGTTCAGGCTCTAGAAGCCTAAATGGCACACTATGGCCTCCCAGCCCAGATCAGCAAAAGTAAAGGCCTGGTGTAAGGTCCGGTAACGGCAGAACCTCCTCCCTGCGCCAACTACAGCAGATCCAGACAGGCTGAACAAGTAGCGCTGGCTAAGTACCTACTGGACACCAGGCATTGTGCTAGGCACACTACAGAAGTCATTTCACATCCCACAGCCACCAGGCAAGCCTCATTATCCTCATTGTATAGATCACACACACAAGGCTCAGAGAGGTTATGTAACTTGGCCAGGTCACCCAGCCAGGATTCAATCCCAGAACTGTCTCCAAACAACAGGCTCTATCCAACATACCACACTACCTCTCTTTTCCCAAACATCAGATCATAGACAAGAAGAGAAGAGGGAACAAAAAAGGAAGAAGCTGAAATCCACCCAGGGCTCCTCTCCTGCTTCTTGCATCAATAGCCTGGCCTGCACTCCCACATTCAGCTCTAAAGAAAAACCTGACCAGCTGTGTCTCAGCCACAGGGTCCCTTCAGGTAGACGGTCCTGTGCTTTCCACGGAGCTGTTTAGTTTCTCTGACCTGCACCTGCCACGTCCAAGTGTGAGTGCAGATCGCTGTTGCCATTCATAACCTGCTGGCGCATGCGCCCTGCCTCCCCATGGGGCAGGACCCACCAGACTGCTTACCAACCAACAGGCAGGCTAGGAACAGGCCCAGCTCTCGCAAAGGCTTCATCAAGGCCAAGCCAGGACTTCCCACTGGCCCAGTAAAGAACAGAAAGGTGGAGAAGCACCATGAACCTCCTCTCTGAGCAACAGCCCCAGCTCCCACCTATCTGGACTTCAGAAAGAAGCAAACCAGGGCCACAAACCCCAACACGGACCCATAACCAGCCTCTGGGGCTGAGAGACAGTTAGGATCACATACCCTGGCTATTAATCATCTGCAAAGCACCCCAACACGCACCCTCCATGTCCCCAACCATCCTGGACCAGGGCCAGCAGGCCGACAGATCACCTGGTTCCTAAACGCAGCTGCACCACGCCAAGACACATGAGGCGGCCTGGCCAGGCCGTGTGTTCACTGAGGAAGCAATTCTGGGCTTCCTTTTTGTTGGCTGCATGAATTTCCACACTCACACTGCAACAAGGCATTCTTGGGTTCCTGAGGAATTCAAGTTTAGCGAAAAAAGAAAAGGAAAGGAAAGGGCAGAGCAGAGAAGAAAAGGAGATTTACAAGACTATGAACACAGAACACTGCAGAGATCATGCGTGCATAGGGAGCAAGAGGGGATTTTTTTCCTTTCTTGAAAATACTTAGGGATGCTTTTTAAAAATGTCCAGCGCTAGGCTGGGGATATAGCTCAGCTGGTAGAGTGCTTGCCTTGCCTGCACAAGGCCCTGGGTTCAATCCCCAGCACTAGAAGAAAAAAGAAAAAAAGTCCAACGCAAAGAGAAATGTTGCTTCAAACACCTTTGCAGCAGAAGCCACTTCTGTGCAGGCTGGTCCCGTCTGCGGCCCCCACTTTGTCCCCAGACCCACGCTGGTCTCTGGACCTCCTGTTCTAATCTGCAGGTCCACACTTGGTAATAAGCCCAACCCTACGTGGGCATTTTAATGAGCACTGAGGGTGCCCCTCTCCAGGCCGCCTGCTCCACCAGAAAAACACACCTTTCCTCCTTCTGGCTGTTCACTTTTTTAAAGGGAGAGCAAGGCAGGTTTACAGGAAGGTCATTTTGCCTTAGGAAAGGAATAAATTAAGTTGAGGCCCCACACAGGGCTCTCCATCAGATCGGTGACCTTGGGCCCTTCAGTTTTAGGGGGAAAGGTCACAGGAATGGCAGCCTCTTCTTTATAGTGCCCCGATACCAATGACGTGGTCACCTCTGAGGAGCACAATTAGCAACAGTGGCATGCCAAACTCTTTTATTGGTTACCTCTTAAACACTCCAGAAATCTGTCCAATTCCTAGCAGAAGACTAGAAAACAAAGTGCTCTCAGCAGGAAAGGGAAACCAGGGCTCACTCATGAGCAATTAGTGAATCCCCCATTCTCAGACAGAGTCAGACCAGCGGTTCTTATTAGGGACCCCCCAAAGAAAAGGCAAGGACACACAGCTTCCAGGGGAGAATAAAGCTAAAATATGTGTATGTACACATACAGATACATAAATATATATCTTGTCACAAACCACCTTCAGAATTTCCCCGCTCAAAAAAAACACTTGTAATTTGTGCTTAAGTCCGAAGATAAAAAAAATTCATCTGTAAGTTGTTTCCTGAACACCAAAAAAAAAAAAAAAAAAACCCACACACATGAAACTATAGATACCAGTTCTGCGGGCCCAGAGGAAATTATTCTCTCACAGTTCCAGAAATGGGATGAGGAATTCAGCACCGGTTAAAAAGAAGAAAAGAAAGAGGGGAGGGGAAGAGAGGAGGAAAGAGAGAAGACCCGAGCGCAGGCCTGAGGAGACAGGCAGGTAATCTCAACAGCGCGGCCCTTTCTAGCCCCGCTCAGAGAGGAGGGGATATAAAACAGATAGGGACCCCACTCCTCCGCTCACATTGGACCAAAAGGTACTGATTCACGTGACAAGGGGTATCCTTCAGAATTTTTTTTTGTTTGTTTTAATATAACCCTTCACACATCTAAACACCTGTTCAGGAAATCAGAATTCATGGCAGAAAGTTTTAGGAGCCTTTTGCTAATGGACGGGCAGTGAGAAATCAAAACATTTCTAAAAATACAATGATGCTTGCTAGGAAAACAGGGTTCCAGTGACACAGAAATTCACAAGAACACCTCTATGGGGAGATGTTCCTGTAACTGCTTTTAAACATCCAATTCTAGACCACAGAATTCAAAACAGCTACTAAAAACACTGAGGCTTCCCAGACACAACAGTGGGTACCCGGGGCTCCCATAAGCTTTATTCACAGGCTGCTAATGACACACAGCTATGCATGCTTTTCCTTGGTCTCCCTCAACAGAGCCTCCACCACCACCTCCCTTTCTACCCCATCCCCCATTCTGTGAGCACCAGAGAAGCGGAGATAATGGGGTTTAATGTGAAAATGTGACAATGGGGTTTAATGTGAAAATGTGACAATACAAACCAGCCTCCTAAAGGGCACCTTGTCCATGCCCACTACGAACTCCCTCTGCATTTGTTCGGTTGGTCTGGTTTTCACCAGGCTGCTAATCTATTTGCGCTAAGCTGTTGAAAGACGATGGCAAAAGAAAACAAAAAGGAAGCCTTTTTTCCCAGGAGAGAGGGAAAGAATGGGTAACCTTGAACTCTCTCTCTGGTGGATACTCCGGCTACTCTGGAAGTGTGCTGTACTATCTTACCCTGAAAGTTGTGCTCGGGCCAGCCCAGGGAGCACCACGTCCCCACCAGGCGCGAGCAACCGTGCTGATGAATCCTTATCTAGAAAAAAAATTTTTAAGTTAGAAAGAAACTTCTGAAGAACTAATGCCCGTCTGTATACAGAGAACTTTTCCCCTTTCCTCCTACAAGTTTCCAGAAAGGGGAGGGGTTGAAGAAAGAGTAAATCCAAAAAGAACTCTGTAGCCTCAATAAATTGTCACTGACTTGCCTTCCCACGGCAAAAATAGTCCGTTTTAATTCTAGCTGACAGAGGGCACAGGGCAAACCTTTCCGCCAACCTGCATTTCACATTTCCCCACCAGCAACAGACTGGACTGAGGTCAACTCAGGGGAGGGCAACAGGCCTCCCCCAACCCGTGAGGAAGATGATGACATCATTAATCCCCAAGCTTCTCATCTTCATGGCAACCACAAAAAAATCCTACACTAGGAGAAACAGGAATCTTTTCAATGTAAAAACTTTCCTCTTCTCAATAACTCTCTCTTACAGATGAAATATTCCAATGAAAGATTTTTCAAAAAAAAAAATGGGGTTAGAGTGTTTTGTATTTGATTCACAGTTAAACCACACCTCCTCATCTCCACCTACTTACCCCAGTCATTTAAAATATAGATTTTCCAGATTTCAAAGCAAGCTATGACTGCACAGCTGTAGGGAACAAACTTGTCAAGAGAAAAAATACACACACACCCCTCCAAAACACATATTCAGGGCGCACAGGTTTATTTTTTGTTTGGAGTGAGAGACACATCAGTTTGAAAGGGTTCTGGGCCAGCAGCTGCACTGTGAATGTTGGAGGGGGTGGGGACAAACACAGGCAGGAGTCTCAAGGACAGCTGAGCGGAGGGCCACCTTGGAAACTGCAGCCCGCGTCACCAGGACAACCTCAGGGTGGAGGCCCGTGCGGCCAACTCAGAGGCCAACTCAGAGGACTCTCTTGTTAAAGAAAGGAAAAATTCAACAGGGATGAAAAGAAAACCCAAATCAGGACACAGCTCAACTCAGCAGGCCCCTTTGCAGAGCTGAAAAGGAAAATAAGTTTGGGGACTGGGCAGATTCAGAAAGTCAGACCAATGGATGTTCCTGTTGAGCCTAGTCCTCTGACACACTATTTGCCTGAAGCTGGCTGTTTTTGTTGGCACTAGATCCTTTTAAAGATTGTGTACAAATAAATACCAAGCAATCAATAGTTCCTAACTCAGGGTCTCCCAAAGAGAAGCACAGTCCTGCTGGGCACAATGTGGATACTCCCCACGCATCACCACCATTCTGTCACCCTCTTCTGGGAACAAGGACACGCCTGACTCTGGACTCTGGGGAGGCACCACCCCAAGATGCCACTTCCAGGAAGGGCACTGTGTCCTTGGCCCTTTTGACATTCCTCACTGGGCAAGCGCTAGCTCCCCTTCTCCCCTTCCCATGCCTCATAGGCTGGACAGTTTCCGACTGCTTCTGGCTTGGGGAACTGGGAAGAGGTTATTTCTCTTTCTCTCCCCCACCCCCTTTCCTTCCTTTGTATTTAAATATATTTTCACAAGCTCTTTAAGAGGCTTCAGGCTTGGCATTTGTCTCAAACACATCTATAATGGATCAAAAGCCCCAAATCTGTTTCTTATTATAACAGACAAATCAAGCGCCCCTGAAATAGGGAGCAGGGGGAGTAAAAGTTATGGACTCTGTAAAGGGTCTGGAATATGAAGAGATTTCTCAGTCCTGCCCACAAAGGAAGCATTTCAGCCCAGGGGCTGACATTACCGACTGACCCTGTGCAGCCTCTGCTTATAAACCTCCCAACCACTCCAGAGGGTTTACAGGAGGGGATTCCACCTCTAACCAAGCAGTGCTTTCTAGAAGTCCCAGAGAGTTTGAAAGAGAAAAGAAGGGGAGTGGGGAGGGGGCACCCGAGCCTACTCCAACCCCCCAAAACGGCAAGCCCTCACACTGAGAACACAGCTGCAGGAAGATTAAAAACACTTTATTGTTTAAAGAGTAACAGGGGGCTGCTGGACATGGGCAATTTAAAATTAAATACAACTCCCATCACATCCGTTTGCAGTTAAAGGTGAACGTGTTATTTTAAAAGCAGAATCATGCCCGCCAGAAGGGCTGCCATGCTTGAGGGACACAGATGCCTCCTTAATTATTAAAGTTGTTAGCTGGACACCCAACTGCCCCAAACGTGGGGGAGGGGAAGTCTCATCCCATCCCCCAACACAAAGTAAATGCTTTGGAGGCCATGAGTAATGTCTTGTCACTAAAGTAAAAGGCTCAATTATAAAATCTTCCAGAAAATTCTCAAGGAACATCTACCTATGGTGACAGAGACTTACACAAACCCAAAAGATAAGCTCAAATATTTCCCCTGTATCCACCCTCTACCTACTCCTGCCCCCACAAAACAGAAGAGGAGAAAGAGGAAGCAGGAAAACCAGCAAGATTCTGTCATTAAAAAATATCGATTCTGAGACACGGACACTCATCTGACATAAAGTAACATCCTACAATCCTAAGAGCCAAGCCAGCCACATGCACTTCTTTATCGTCTCAGTAAGCATTACAGCTCGGGAGGCGGGCACTAATTTTAGCATCAGATTTATTATGCAACAGGGGGGGCAGGAATTCTCCAGGCCTGTCCCCTGTCTCTTCGGAGAGGACTAAACCCCCTTCTGGATGGCTCAGAGGAGAAGCAGCCGCAAGGCCAACACATAGAAACTTCCAGACCCCTGATATCCCACAATTCTTGGAAAATACAGCTCTGGCCCTCCAGGCTTCTTTTGAAGGCCCTTCAAAGCTCTTTCTGGGTGTTTCTGTCTAAGCGTTCCCTCTGATGACATGGCCACAAAACTCTGCTTCACTCTGAACTGAACCCTTCTTCGCTCCAAGCAAGGACACAAACTCCAAGGTCATAAGGCAAGAGTAGAACAATAGAGTCAGAAACCGAACCCAGGAATGACAACTCCCAGCCTCCCAGCTTTGATCTCAACGAGGGAAATAAAAGCAGAGCCAAGTTTTAAGTGTTGGTGTCCTCAGCCAGTCACTTCAACCCCACTCCGCTTACGTCCTAAAGAGATGGCAGACACGGTTCCAGGTTGTTTTATCTCACTCAGGCTTCTCCACCTCCAGTTTCTGGGCAACCTTTTATCTGTGCTTAGCCCTGATTTTTCTCCAAGGTATCCTACAGAGCAGGACTGTCACAGGCTAGCTGTGGCATTTGCCAGTCAACGTGACTACTTTACTGCAGAAGGACCTTTTCACACACAATGCCTGGCTGAGGACATCACCTCTGCTGCGCTCGCCTCGCCTCTCATGTATGAAGAAAGTGGCTCAGGTGCCTCCACCAAGCACCACTCACTCGTGGAAAGACAGAGGTGGAGTGCGTGGGAAACGGGGCTTGGTAAAGCACTCTCCAGAAGGCCAGACCCTTACCCAGGTTCTGCTCAAAGGAAGAGCTACATGGAGAGGGCTGGGATGCAGCTGGCCTCTGAGAACCCAGGGATGGAGGGAGGGTAGCAATACCACTCTGCTGGAGAGCAAACCAAGAGCAGCAGCTGGACTACACGGTTGGACATAGTTCATTCTGTGTCCTCTTCAGAGCAGTGACAGTCTGGTGTTTGGTAGGAGAGAAGTATTATCAACCCAGGGAAGAGTGGCCCGGAAGGGCTAAGAATTGGGCAACAGTGGCATTGCAAATGGCAGAGGTACCAAGATTCTATATTTTTCACATGAAGACCTGTCTTGTCAAGGACAAGTATGGCCTTCCACCACTGAACAGGTATCCAGCAGACCATAACGGGGTGAGCCTGACCACACAGTCCCACAGGATGAGCACACACAGACTCACAGACGTCAAGCTCCAAGGAGCCCTCACACACCTGGTGTGGTACAGCCAAGACCCCTCTGGGGGACAGAAACAACACTGCAGTATCACACCCTGGCTCAACTCACCAGGCCACAAGGACCACCCAGGTCAGGTGAAGACCTCCCTTGGGCCCCTGACCCAGGAGAACTAACCCTAAGGCTTCTGGATTGCAGAATGCACCCTCCCCAACACCCATCTGCTCGGGCTACCCCCACTCTAAAACTCATTAGTGTTTCCCCAAGGTCCAAAGCTATGGTTTCCAAAGTAGAGTTTATGTATGTTGATTTTTTTCCTCATCTTATTCCATTTTTAATTATTTGATTTATTCAGCATACATTATTTTAGTATAGAAGTACAGTATGTCATTTATAAATAGATAAGTATATGGTACATGCTTGAAAAGATTACCGCTGGGGTACCTCATTAAGAGTACTCAAGTACTGGATGTGGTGGCGCACGCCCGTAATCCCAGCACTCTGGAAGGCTGAGACAGGAGAATTGTGAGTTCAAAGGCAGCCTCAGCAATGGCCAGGCACTAAGTAACTCAGTGAGACCCTGTCTCTAAATAAAACAGAAAATAGGGCTGGGGATGTGGCTCAGTGGTTGAGTACCCCTGAGCTCAATCCTCAGTGCCAAAAAAAAGAGTACTCAAGTGGGGCTGGGGCTCAGTGGTAGAGTGCTTGCCCAGCATGTGTGAGGCACTGGGTTCGATTCTCAGCACCATATATAAAATAAAATAAAGGTCCACTGACAACTAAAAAATATTTTAAAAAAAGAGTACGCAGATGTCCAGCTGAGGGGTTACATCCTCCCTTCTGAGCTAATACATGCCAACATTCCTAATCTCCTGGAGGTGGGGGCTGGGTATCTACCCACAAAGCCAAGTCAAATTTCCCCTGTACCATCTGCACTTCCTACTCACCAGCTAACCCAACTATCAGCCTCCTGCTCGGACTCTCAACACATCTCACATCCACCTACTGGTCTCCACCTGCACCCCCAAGAACTCAGGCAGGCCGGGCACAATGACGCATGCCGGTAATCCCAGCAGCTGGGGAGGCTGAGGCAGGAGGATTCAGAATTCAAAGTCAGCCTCAGCAACTTAGCAAGGCACTAAGAAACTCAGTGAGATCCTGTGTCTAATAAAATACGAAAAGGGGCTAGGGTTGTGGCTCAGTAGTTAAGCGTCCCTGGTTCAATCCTTGGTACCAAAAAAAAGAACTCAGCCAGCCACCATCTTCCATCTTCCCTCATTCAGATAACTTCCTTAATGATCCCCTCACACCTGTCTGGGGCTCCCATCAGCCATTTTCCATGCACATTATCTTTTTAAAACTCAAAACTGATCACTTCCTGCCCCCTCTGAAACCCTTAATTGGGATCCCCAGCCCAGCCTCTGTCTATCTCCCAGCCTCACGGCTCAACTCTCACCTCCTTACTCTCTGCATTCCAGACCCCCTTGTTTCCCTCAGCACCTGGAATGCACCCTGATCTTTCCCTCCCCAAGATGACTCTCTCATACTCCCTTCCAGCTCATCTTCAATGTTATTTCTCTAGGTGCCTTCCCAACCCCCTATGGAGACGTGGCTTCCCTGTTGTAAAGGCTTTGACATCCTCATATCTTGGTAGCATTTATAGCCATTGTACTTCAGTAACAAATCATGCAATAAGTTGTTTAATGAATGCACCCCTGCCAGATGCAAACTCCAAAGGGCAGAGACTGGGTCCTCCTAATAACAGCTGGATGGCCATTCCCAAGGTTTTGGCCTGGCTCAGGACACAGAAGCAGCGTATTTTCTGCATAATGAGCCACTCAGTCTCCCCCTTCCTCCTTTATATGTCACACTCCAGCCTATGAAGAACAATGTACCACACTCACAGGGCCTGCTCTACCCTCTCCCTCATCTGTACCCCTTTGACACATGGTACACTTCCTGGTTTACACATCTGCCTCCCTGCTAGCCTGGGAGCAGCCAGAGGCCAAGCCAGTGTCAACGGTGTCCCTTCAGAGCTTAAGAATGCCCAAAGCAACTTTATGTTTATCCAATACAACCATCCCTCAGTATTCAGGGAGGATTGGTCCCAGGTACACAGAAGATAACAAAAACCCAGGACGCTCAATTCCTTATATAAAATGGCATAGTATTTAGGAATAACCTACACACATCCTCCTGTACACCTTATGTCATCTCTAGATTATTTGTAATACGTAATACAATGTAGGTGCTACAGAAATAATTGTTACACTATATCGTTCAGGGAATAATGACAAGAAACAAAAGTCTATACATGTTCAGTACAGACACCACTTTTTTTCTTTTGTGGTACTGGGGATTGAAACCCAGGAGCACTAGGGCCTCATTAAATTGCTAAGGCTTGTGATCTTCCTGCTTCAGCCTCCTGAGTCACTGAGATTATAGGCATGCACCACCATACCCAGCTCAGACACAAATTATTTTTTTTGGTACCAAGGACTGAACTCAGGGGTCCTTGACCACTGAGCCACATCCCCAGCCCTATTTTGTGTTTTATGTAGAGACAGGGTCTCACTGAGTTGCTTAGCACCTCGCCATTGCTGAGGCTGGCTTTGAACTTGTGATTCTCCTGTCTCAGCCTCCCTAAGTGCTGGGATTACAGGCTTGCGCCACCGTGCTCCATTTCAGACACAATTTTTTAAAAAACATTTTCTACATGCGTTTGTTTGACCCCTCAGACACAGAACCTGTGAATCCAGAGGGCTGACTCTGCAGAGCCTGTGCTGCGCTCATTTACACACAGCCCTGCCTGGCTCCCAGCAGTTTCCTACCACACCCCTTTCTACAGTCCCTTCAAGGGAGTGACAATAACTGTATGACACTAAGTGCTCAGAACCTGTCTCCCACTAGGACACTAACTCAGGCCTATCCCTAAACCAGAAGCGGAGTACAGCTAATGTAAGCCTCTGTCCATACGGGGACTGGTATTCACGGTCCCACAGGGGAAGGGGCACCTAGTGCATAGCCCTGCCCCAGTTCAGATGACAGATGCCACCTCACTTCCAGCTCACCAAGAGGGAGGAGGACTTGGGGAGAAAGCAATGAAAAGGTGGCGCACACCTTCACTCCAGTGACTCAGGAGGCTTGATTGCAAGTTCAAGGCCAGCCTCAGCAAGACCCTGTCTCAAAATAAAAAATGAAAAGGGCTGGAGATGTGGTTCAGTGGTAATGTGCCCCTGGGGTCAATCCCTAGTACCAAAAAAAAAAAGAAGCAAAAGCAGAACTCTATCCGCCAAGCACGCTGAGGAACACTATGAAATAGCAAACGGCCTTTGATCAGCTCTGCCGCAGTCAAGCAAGGCTTCTGCACGTCACACAGTACCAGATGTGGGTTCCGGCAACTAATGTGGGTCTCCAGGTCACATGAAAGCTGGCCTTCCTCTTCTGTCTCCTCCCCTTATCCTACAGTGGACTGGAGAAGAGGTCCTGCAAGAGGACCCTCTGCCCCCACCCCTGGGAGCCAAGTGGTACCAGGGCAACTGCAGCCTCAAGAACAGCCCAGCCCACGCCTCCCTGTACCAGGGCAGACAGGCTAAGAAACACGAGTTCCTCCGGTCAGCAGCCCCAGTCTCAGCCCAGAGCTCTTCCTCACAAAAGTTCCAGACCCAGTTTCAGGCAGGCCTCACCTCTTTGACCACCAATCTGCTTCCATAGGATGCTCTGCCCAAATCAGATGGTCAGCCTACAGAGCTCCAATGTTTTACTGATATGGCCCCATCCAGTCCAAGGCTCTGAAGTCTCAGAACTTTAGTCACATCACTATATTGCTGGCAACAACAAAAGCAGCCCCACATCTAAGGTGAACCACCTCCCAGGACTATGGTAAGCACTTCACTGACACTATTCCATGGATATCTTACCAAAGTCCTGTACCTATCTTAAATGCCAGAATTATATCATCCCACTTTATAGACTGGGAAAATTGGCAAAATTAAGTGAACTTCCCAAGGTCACATAGCTAGAGAATTCTTAGACGAAAAAGAAACCCTAAAACTGCCTGTCTCCTAAGCCTATTCCCCTAATCCCCAAGCACAGCTGCTTCCCACCACATGCCCTCAGCCTTTCTCAGTCACGATGGGGAAATCAAGGCATTAGCTGCAAGGCAGCTCGCCCAAGGTCACGGTCAGCTAATCTGCAGGGATTCAGGAACTAGGAGTCAGTCCCTCCTGCATACCTCGAACAGTCACCCATGGTCAGCAGAGGGTCAGCTCCCTCCCACCACAAACCACCCCCACCAAAAAACAAAATCATCCCAAACCCACATGCCACAGGAAAGTGATCCCTGACATGACCCCACCTGAGGAGAGCAAGTGACCTGCTCTCCCAGGCTCCCTTCCCCTCACTGTGCAGTGGGGCCCACTGGCTCTCTCTGCCCTTGTCCTTCCTGCAACCCTCCCTGAAAGACGGAGTCAGCACTGGGAAGGCTTGGAAGCAAGGACCGTGAGCCTCAGCACAAAGTGAGGCGCCTCCCTGTTACCTGGCACACACAGGGGACT
>PVHX01000105.1:414074-434033 GCA_004024805.1 Geosciurus inauris
TTTGGTACTGGGGATTGAACTCAGGGGCACTCAACCACTGAGCCACATCCCCAGCCCTATTTTGTGTTTTTTGTAGAGACAGGGTCTCACTGAGTTGCTTAGCGCCTCGCCGTTGCTGAGGCTGTCTTTGAACTCACGATTCTCCTATCTCAGCCTCCCTAAGTGCTGGGATTACAAGCATGAGCCACCGCGCCCGGCTTTCTGGTGCATTTCTTTAGCCACTCATCTCCCTTCTCTATGCATATTTATTCCTTTGGCTTCTAAACCCAGAAACTTTCACCAAAAAAAAAAAAACAGGGACATGCAAAAAAAAAAAAAAAAAAGAACCACATTTGTCACCACAGTTGAAGCTACCTCATCAAGCAACCGAGGTCTAACCCGGCTCCTAATTAATATTAACCCTCCAAATCAGAGTCATGCTCAGAAAATCTTGGATGAAGAGACACAGGGCGGGAGGGGAGTCTCCAATTTTCTTTTTACTTCATCTGGAAAATTAAGAGCACCGCTGATTTGAACAAGAAATCAAGGAAAGCAATCACAACTCCACAAGGCCCAGAACTCCACGGACTTGGACGTGGAACCTGCCACTTCCACGCGCTGAAATTAAAACAACTGTAGCAAGAACAGCAATGATGGCCTGGGTTTGTCTCTCCTCCTTCATCCTTAGAAAACACAAAAGCACCCACGGAGGACTAGGAAAGAGATCAGGGGTGAGATCTTCCTTATTCGTCAAGATAAACCAGGAAAAAACTGGCCACAGACTTCCCCAAAGGATGTCCACCCCCAAGACTCCCTCAAAAAACAATCAAGGGAGCAATGAACAGAGAGAGCCAGAAGGAGGGGCTCCCAGAGACCCTCCACTCCAAGCCCAACACTTATTTGCTGTTTCGGCATTAATTACAATAAACTGCTTCATAGCCTAGCGACCACTTAATGGAGCAGCAAATATGGCTTTTTCCCTATAATTAGTCAATGTAATCTGCTGCTATTTCCCTCCTCCTGACCACCTCTATTCTCCTTCCCTCCCCACCCTCCACACATGCCCTACTCCCTGCCATGGGTCCACTTATAATCCTAATCTTGACCCATTCCCAGCAATGCCTGGTAAATTCCAGCTAGTGGACATCAATGGAGGGGCCTCATGTGAAAAAGAGCAAGGAGACATGGACCCACACCCTGAAGGTGCCCTAAGTCACCCAAAGGTGTGGGAGACCCTCCCCTCCATGGTCTAAGTGTCAGTATCTCCTAGACCAATAGCTGAGTACCGTGGTCATTCCCTGGAGCTCTGCCAAATTTATTCCTACTCACACAATGGGGCTCAGGGGTTTGCAAATCAAAGCCTAGAGTTCTACAGCTCCTAGCCCAGAAGGTTCTATTAAAAGGAAACTCCCATCCCCATCCCAACACTCTGCCTCCCTCCCTCTCACCTATCCTCATTCACAGCCAAAATCTTTCATTTTCCTGCAGTTACTCCTTCCTTCCCAGCATCCCTGACCTATCAACACCCAGCCCTGAGCTTCCAGTTTCCACTGAGTGTCAATGGAACCAGAACACCCTCAAAAACTGTGTGCATCAGCTACAGTTCCTGACTAAATGAAATTATTCCCCTACTCAGAAAACACAGATTTGGTGAAATGAAACCCCCAAGATAGCTCCGTTGGGTGTACAGAATAACACAGCTGGGTACAGTGACACATGCCTATAATCCCAATGACTGGGGAGGCTGAGGTAGGGGGATCACAAGCTCGAGGCCAGCCTGGGCAACTTAACAAGACTCTGTCTCAAAATAAAAAATAAAAAAGACTGTATGACTGGGATGTAACTCAGTCATACAGTGTCCCTTGGGTTCAATACCCAGTACTGGAGGGAAGGAGGAAAAAAAAAAAAGACTACCACCCTCCCATGGTCTGCATTTCTGCATTTCTCATGGTCTGAGGACTTATCAACTCATTTCATATATTTTCATCACCATCAAGAACAGAACGTTTTGCATCTTTCCCATTTTCAAGACGGCTTTAATTTTTTTCTTCTGGTTCTGGGGCAAGGAATGAACATTTTCTAAGTGTCAACTCTACACTATATACCTTATTTATATTATCTCATCTGACTCTTACAACTCTATTATCCTCATTTTTAAAAAATATTTTTTGTTGTAGATGGATGCAATTCCTTTATTTTATTTGCTTATTTTTTTAGTTGTAAATGGACACATTACCTTTATTTGTTTGTTTTTATGTGGTGCTGAGGATGGAACCCAGTGCTTCACACATGCTAGGCAAGCGCTCTCCCACTGAGCCACAACCCCAGCCCTTATCCTCCTTTTTTTAGGGGCAGGATCAAAGCTCAGAGAGGTTTAAAGACCTTCCTAAGGTCACAGAGCTAGTGGCAGTACCCAGTTCCAAACTAAATCCCTCTGAGCCCAAGGCCTGGACTCCCAACAAACCACATGCTTCATCTGTCACAGCACTGCTCTCGTCTGAATCCAACCTGCACTGCAATTCCGCCCAGGTGGTAGGTACACGTACACACACACACACATACACGTGTATAAAATCATCTATATTTCTCAAATATTACATAAGAAAAAACAGGTAAGGCAGTAAGACTGCAGCACTCACAACATCAGACACACACACAGACAGCATGTCCCGGGTGGCACTGCCATTCTGAGCACTTCATCCTGGGAAGGAGATACCATCATTCTGTCCACTTCACAGATGATAAAACTAAGGTACTGAACACTTGAGATGACTTGCCCGAGGCCACACAGCTGGTACGTGGCAGAGCAAGGACTCACGTTCAAGGAGCCTCCACAAAAAGGAATGCAATGGTGAAGCCCATGATTAAAATGCAGGGCGAGGGGCTGGGTGGCACTGGGGCCTGCGTGTGGAGCTTTGTTTTCCCATATTCTCAGGCCCCAACCTGTCTGAAACCAAGTCATTCCCGAGCTGGCTTCGGGATTTCTCTGTCATGAACAATTGTTCCTTTCAGTCTCTCCTGTCCATATCTGAGACAAAGCCCAGAAGGCCCAAGGAGTCATCTCTAGGCAGCTCCTTAAAGCCCCTGCACAGGGGGAGATGTCTGAGGACGCCTGAGTTGCAACCCACAAAGCACTTCTCTGACACTTGGGGGTTTTGTCTGGACAGCCCTGAACACACGGTCATTTCCCATTAGCACAATCAGTCCTTCTCTCGGGAGGCCCAGGAGGTCTGCACATCCTCACTCCATCATCTCTTTAAAGCTTGGGGAAGGGTTCAGGCAAGTCTCCACGGTCCCTTCCACTTCAATCCACCAGGGTCATGCTGGAGAGGGGCAGCGGGAGAGCTGATGCTGGGAACGCTCAGGCTTTGGGCAAACAGGATGACGTGGCGATAAAGGCGATCACGACAGGCTAACATGGCAGCGTGCCAAACCAAGCTGCCCAGGCAGGACTTGTGCTCCCAAGAACTTTAATTGAATTCTTTCAGCAAGTGCAGCAGAAAAATTCATAATGAGGTTCCCCACCCCACCCCCCACCATGTCGGTCTGCTCCACAGTTGTGAAGATCCACAAAAAATTATTTTTAACAAGGACATGGGACGCGTACAAACGTTAACCTGAACATCGTGTACTGCAGGGGAAAACAATGATCAGATCCAAGGATTTTTATTTTCAAAGCGATTTGAGTGAGGCACTCTGCCATAATCAGCTTTACTACCCCTATTAGTACAGGAAAACAAGTTCTGAACCTGGCTCCCTAGTGAAAAATGCAAAATTTGTATAATTAAAATTATACTTGTGAAATTCAAACACACTTTAATTTCCTAAGGGCCCCCTAATCAAGTCAGAAGTTCTTACTAAAACCAATTATCTGCTTTGAAAACAGAAGAGGAAACATATATACATGCCGCAGTTTGCGGAAGTTCACGTAACTATTTCTTCTGGGGTTCCAGCATCCTAGTCTGATCCCATTTTCCCCAGGTGGATGAGACAGGGAACTCACTGGTTGGTTTTCACAGAATATTGTACATGTAAGTTGAAACATTTATGTGTGTTTGTTTGCCTCTAGCTATGAAAATGACATATTTGAGAGCTATCCCAGAGGGAACAAAGTGGAGAGCTACAAAACGGGGAGGTATCAGCACATGCAGTTTCCACCCAGCCAGGCCCAGCTAGCTTTTGTCTTAAGACCTCCCGGCAGGTTTTCCCATTGCCCAGTAGAATGCTGAGCCAACACATGATGGGGAAGGAGACAAAGTTGCCACTGCCTTCCAAAAACAGGATGCTGACAAAGCCAGGGACTTCTGAGAGCCTGTCCAGGAAGCCAGCGATGCCCAGGTTTCTCACCTCCTTAGCCAGGTAAGCAACTCAAAGTGTTGCAGTTTTTCTTGAGTAACTAGAAAATCTTGCACAAGAGGAACATGGAAATACAGAATCCTCTCCAAGACACTAAAATATTTAAGAAGAAGTTGTTGCAAAGATCCATTTATACCACCACCATGAAGTGCTATCAGTCTAGAGCCTTTGGGAGATTTGAAAAAAGAAAAAAGAATTTTTTTTTTTTTAAAGCCGTACACCAACAGGTTTTCTCTTCTCCTCTCCCTGGAATCCATTTTAGAAACAAGACTATTGGTTTTTCACACTCTTGTCTGGGTATTCCCACAGTGATGATGGCCTCACGTGCCCCCCACCCTGACTCCAGCAAAATGCTTCCCAGTTTAAAACTCGACTTTCCAGCAGGTGGAAATAGAGGACACCACATGTCATCCATGGGAGTCTAGGTGGAGGACACTACAGTACACCCACTGGGGTCAGATGTGAAAACTTTCATCGGGAGACACGGGAAACAAAGCGTGTGCGTGCACAAACACCCGCGGGCGCCCACGCAGGCATGCAGGAGGGTACACGCTGCTGGGAGCGTCATGGGAACTGCGACTGGCTGGTTCTTCGCCTCCCTCCCACCAGAATGGTCACCTCATTAATGTCACTCAGCATCACATTTTGCTACACTAGGTCTTTCTGCACTCTGTTCCCGTGGGCAGCCCAAGAGCTGCCTTCCATTGTAAACTTCTGTTCTTTGGGAAACTATCAAAAGCGTTGATTGGCGAAAAGAAAAAACTCTTCCAGGGCCTCCCTTCTCATTCTGCCCCCTCCTCCAGTAGCTTCTCTTTGGTGCTTTATTCAACATCACTACTCACACAAATCACGCTCTGAAAGTCGTTTACAATATGTCAGCTTAAAAAAGAAAAAAAAAAAAAAAAAAGATTGCAGCGGCCCGTCTATTTGCAATTGCCCAAAGAGAATAATTCATTTCAGTGGAGGATATGGATGAAGCCCTGAATACATTCCTACACCATTTCCTGCCCTTCAAAACAATAAAAATGTAAAAACCCAGAGGAAAGAAGGCCTGAGGTGGCTGGAACGAGAATCTTTTGACCCCCAAGGAATTTATTCTCCTGGATCTTCTGAAGCACTCTCCCCAGAATGCATCATCAAGACCATTTTATTAGATTTTTCTAAACCCTTGAAATTGTCACATAATTGAAACAGAAACAGCAATTTAGAGCTCTGAATGGATTTCTTATAAAGAAGACTCTTTGCTTGCCCAGCATCCCCCCACCCCTTGGCCATTCTTGCCCCTAACCTAAATTTAAGACCCTGTGCACAAAACCCTATTTATCTTTTAAATCCTCCCCTGCCATAAAAGTTACACATTCCCCTAATGCCTTAGATTTCAGGACATTTGGGAGAAACTCATCCCAGACAACAGGCTAAAAAAAGAATCCATTAGCATTAACTTGCCTGTCACAGCCAGTGACAAATAAATGAATGTGATGCTTTCAGATCAGTCATTGGTGGAACTACCCCCAGGCAGATAAAGACCAGGACTGGGAGAGAGAGAGACCTCTCACACAGCAGGGTCTCAGCTCTTTCCTAGCTGCTTCCCAGGACTTTACTCTCACAGGCAGCAAAAACACAGGCATCCATACAGAAAAGGAAATAAAATTCTAATGCCCGTGGAGCATGCCCGAGATAAAGGGTGCACGCTATCTCGCCTAGAGAGCCAGGACCCCATGAGCAGGCCAAGCCACTGAAACAGAATGCTCCGATCTCAGTGTGCTGTTGCATCCATCACGAAAGAAAGGGGCAGTGGTGCCCATCAACCCACAGGCTGCCAGGTAAGGTCCTCGTATGATCTGAGCAGTGCCATCCTGGGGGACAGTCACAGATAACTAATGCTTACAATGCACCAACGTGCAGCCACCCAGAGGCCCTGCCTCATTTCATCCCCTAACAATTTCATGTAGGTACTACTGATCCCCCAGTTAACAGGTAAAAATGGAGGCACAAAGCCAGTAAGTAATCTGTCCAATATTCTATGGCTGGGTAAGTGTCACTTCCTGTGCTAAACAGGCTCTTGGAAAATAGGCAATGGAAAAATAACCTGAAGCTTCCTGGCTGCACTATAGCAAATTCTATTCCTCAGCCTTAGCATTTCACATTGGTCAGACAAAGTGGAAGAGCCAACACTCTTACCTACATGTGTTGGATACAGTGGGGCTCAGTTGTTAGGGATCCAGTTGTCCAGCTGGGATTCAGACTTTGGTCCAAAGGCCAACCCCTTACTCGTTCTATGACCCCAGGAAAGCTGTTTGCCTTCCCAGACCTCAGTTTACCCATCTATCAAGTGGAGATAATACCAACAACTGCAAAAGATCATTGTAAAGATTAAACTAAAGGAGATTAAGAATACACAGCTGGGGCTGGGGTTGTGGCTCAGTGGTAGAGCATTTGCCTAGCATATGTGAAGCCCTGGGTTCTATCCTCAGCACCACACAAATTTAATTAATTAATTAATTTAAAGTACTGTATTCATCTACAACTAAAATAATTTTAAAAAAAAAGAATGTACCCCAGCACACACCTATAATTCTAGCAACTTGGGAGGCTGAGGCAGGAAGATCACAAGTTCAAGGGAAGTTCAGGCAACTTAGAAAGACCATGTCTCAGAATTTTTTAAAACTTTTTTTCAAGGGCTAGGGATATAGCTCAGTGGTAAAAGTCCCATTGGATTAAATCTCCAGTACTGGGGGGAGGGAAAAAAAAAAAAAGACTATAGAGGCTTAATACTATTTTGAACTAGGACTTTTCTTTTTAATTATTCAAAGTCTCAGAACCAAAAGCAGCTTAGCAGCCAGGTACCCACCCTCCCTTGCCAAAGGGTTGAAAGCTTGGTGCTATCTAACCTTGAAAAAGGGAGAATGGGGGTTTTCTGTTATACCGAGGATAGAGAGGGACAACTGTCCTGGATGGACCAACCATCCTAGGCTGCTGCTCCAACATGCCACAGCACTCGACCCCAAGAACACACCTACTCATCTCTCACAGAGAACATGAGATCTGATTCCAAAAATGCATGTTCCTCATATCAAGCTGCCACCAGCCAAAGAAAACCCCAAGCACACACTACTCAAGCAGTTATGGGTCAGGCTGCTTGTAACAATAGGACATGAGTGTCACACGAGCAATCTGTGACCTCCATATTGATAAACAGTATCTCACTCTCTACACATGGTAAGGTTACTATCACAGTTTATACAAGGACAAACGAGAAAACTTTGGAATTCTGTCTACATGTGGTTCCTTGTTGAGGAAGAAGGGACGAAGATAGGAGGTAGAAACAGAACAGAGCTCTTTGTAAGCTGCCATACCCACAAAGATCAGGGCAGTTAAGAGTACCACTCCTGAAGAAGTCTTGCCAGAGGATTTACGCTTAAGTCCCAAGTCCAGGATGGGAAGCTCTCCATGAAATTGCATCAGCCACAGTCCCATCAGTGATCCCAACTTCCCTAAGGATCCAAAAGGCTCAGAGCATCCTACTGAGCATCCCCAAGAGGCTGCACACATACAACAGGCTCCCAGCCCCTGCCAAAGTACAAACCCATGTTCTCCACCTGGCACACTCTTCCACAACCTGGCTCACCTATTCCCAAGCCTCACCCCAGCCAGCCCTGCAGCACACACCCTCTTGCCTGACTGCTGCTGACTCCTGCTACAAGAACTGCATTCCTGCCATTCTTACTTGCTACCTGCTCTTCAGGATCTGGGGCAAAGACCACCTCCTCTGAGAAACTTAGACCTCCTTTCCTCTAAGTGCTATCCCAAGCTCAGTGTATCCTTTCCTGAAGCCCAGGTTACCCCCCCTCCTCCCAATCTGTAACAAATATCCTTGGGCCCAACAACCGTGTCTCCTTTGTCATTCTGCATTCATTCTGTCTAAATGGAGGTCTAGGATGTACAAAAGAAGAGAGAGAAGAATTAGCAAGATACGTTTGTGTCCCGTGGAGGCAATCATCCATGAGCCTAAATACCATACAACTCAGAACAATGTGCCTAACACAGGCCCTGGTGCTGAGCAGAATGTGGTAAATAATTACTAAACTACTGAAAGTAGCAACAGAAAGTATTAAGAGCCAGTTCCCTCCCATCCCCCCATCATGCCAACTGGCTCTGAGACTGACACCTGACAGCATGAGCTATACTTACCTGTTTGCTCCAAGCTTACTGCCCCACTAGAGAAAAAGCTCCATGAGGGCAGGGGCTTTGTCCTCTGCACCCTACCTGCAAAGCCTCACCCAGGTCTGGCACTGAGAGCCAGTGCTCAATAATATAAGGAAAATGAATGAATGAGCAAATGCCTAGCACAACCCCTAACAGACAGAGGAGCTTTGTGAGTTTTGCTACCTTATTATTGTTCAAAAAGCCATAACCAAAGAAAATGTAAACTGCTATGGAAATCTAGAGAAAGCAGCATTGTAGTCGTGCACCATATAACATTTTGGTCAGCAGTGGCACCACATACACAACAGTGACCCCATTCAATTATGCTGCCTGGTGACATCTTGGCCATTTTAGTTTGTGTACGCGCAGCACACTTTATGAGGTTCGCATGACGAAATCACCTAATGACTCATTTCTCAGCATGTGGCCCCATCCTTAAGCGATGCAGGACTGTGCTTCCAAGAGGGAGCAGGGACAGCTTTAGCTGGGCTTTGTCAAAGAGGGATCTGTTGTGTACACTGAGGAGAGGGACGTGCATGAGACAGGGATCCACAGGCACCATAGATTCAAGGCAGCAGGAGGCAAGAGATCTTGAAGGACCTGAAGCATGAGGCTAAGACATTAAGCCTGTGATCACTGGGCACCAGTAAGCTCAAAGGGCTTCCAGAATCCCTGCAAATGGAGTTCACACACAGAGGGAACCATTACACAAGCTCCTGCTAAAAAGAATCCAACAAGAGTGGGGAGATGAGAACACACCCCCTGGTGTGTGCCCTGGGGTTTCTAGTAAAGAATGTCCAGGTTTAAAAATCCAAAATAGGACATGAGATTGCACGCCACCTAAAGGGGCACACAAGATGGTTAGCTGGCACCTCAGAGACTGCCTTCCTCTTCCTGCTTTCCTGGGAGGAAAAAGGGAGCTCACCTGTGTGTCAAGAAATACCTGATATGGAGCACAGGAGCTTCGTCATCTCTGCTGACTGACCTTAGCAAAGGAAAGTCAGCATGGGAGGAAAGGCAAAATTCTGGGAGAGGACATTTGTAGGACAAGGTGCCCCTCCTCCTCAGGCCGACACCTGCTACCGACTTGGAACACAGGAAGGAGCAGTGCTCTCCGACAAGCAAGAAGCTAAGCCACTAATCCTCTGAGGTCCTCACTGGTGTGGAAAAGGGCCGCAGACACACTACCACATCCTTGCAGGAACGAGAAAAGCCACCAGCAGGTCGGTTAACTGTGGCTGCCGAAATGACAGCTGCAGCTCACCCAAGATGGCAAGATGCTAGAGTGACCCGACCTGCCGCAGCAAGGGAAAGCCAGATGCAGGAAACTCACCCTTCGCCCTTGAGAAGCTGCCAAGAAACTATTCCCCCGGAACGGGAGGTGTGCGTGAAATCGCCCGGGCTGCCATAGCACCCATCTGAATGCCTGCTTCAGAGAGAACCTTCCAGGGCCCTGAAGCCATATCAGAGGACAAGACAAGGAACAGGAAAACCTGGCTTCTAGATCAATCCTTCCACACCTTACCGATGGTGGGGACCTGAAACAACCAATATAATATGACTGGGTGACAGATTCTCCCCTGGGAAAAGGGCAGGCTTGACTCAAATCATTTATTTAATTATTGAGCATTGACCATCAATAGCTCCCTGCCACCAGGGAGCTTACACTCCAACTAAGATTTTTCTAAGGTCATCCCAGTATTGTAATATTTTGTTGTTGTTGCTCTATTAAAGTAATTCTATAACAAGCTGGACACAGTGGGACAGGTCAGTAATCCCTGCTACCCAGGAGGCTGAGGCAGGAGGACTGCAAATCGAAGGCCAGGCTCAGCAATTTTTAGCAAGACCCTATCTCAATTAATAAATAAATAAGCAGGTCTAGGGATGTCAGTGGTAGAGCACCCCCTGGGTTCAATCTTCAGTATCACAAAAACAATGGTTCTCTAATGATAATATCAGTAGACATTCACTGGGTGCCACTTTGTACATGGCTCCCAGCAAGGAATTTTGTATTCCTCTTCTAATCAGCTCCATGTGGTGGGTACAAATGTTCCATTTTTTTACAGAGGCAGAAACTGAGACTTGGAGGGGCTCACATGGCTCACCCATAGTCACCCAGCTGCAACAGAATGCAACAGGAAACAGGCTAAAGAGATGATCTCTCCAGATCAACAGCTAAGGTTCTGGTCTCTAAAACCTTAAGGATACACAAGATACCCAAGAACCGAAATGACACAGGGTACCCCATTCATATGGATGACGTTTATGTTTTTATGTATGTTTAAAAAATTAATTTAAATTTAAAAAACAAAATAGAACTTGAGGGGAATGGCAATTGGGAGGAGTGGGGAATGTGTTTTTATACACAAGGATAATTAGAACAGATGGTGAGTTACACCCATGCTCCACTCTTGCCGATAGATGCTAAGGAGCCTCTTGGTTCCTCCGCAGAAAAAAAAGGCAGCTACAGGCTCCAATGAAACTCTTCCAGGCAGCCAACACTTCAGCCCAAAGAAGGACATGGCATGATTGATCCCCATCCTCCTCATTTCTCCAACGGCTTCAAATTAAGTCATCTTTTTAGAGTAGCGTGATCATTTTAATTTTTAAAAAGACGAAAGAGGAGACTCTTACATATTGTACAAAATGAAATAACCATCCAGAAAAATAGAAAGATACTGAATGGACCCTCTTCTTCTCCTGATCAAAATATACTTCACTAATTAACGGTCACTGGTCTCCAAAGAGTTATCCCTGGACCGGTTAATAAAGCTCATTATACCTCACTTGAGATGTGAACATTTATGTCGCGAAGGGTGACGACTGAACGGCAGGATTCCAAACCCTTCCTTCAGTCCCTCATTAAAATTCTGGTCAAAACAGATTTTTATTTATGATACACGGAAGAATATTATGACAGTACTAATACAAAATCTGTTCTTTACTGCCACAGATTTTCCTTCGTCTTAAGTTACTGCTTCTTTCCACCAGCCTTGTTTTAACACCTCCATGGAATATTTCTCTGGGACAGCCAGAAAGCAGACAAATGAGTTGTAACGGCAATGCAAACTGACTTATCACTTACTAGCTCCTCCGCCAGTTCGACCCCGTGCCACTGTGACCTTTAACACAGACTCGAGGAAGTTACAATGAAGGGACAATCAATAAATAGGCTTCTTTGAAAGTTCTACACTCCTGCCAGCCCTGCTGTGGTCCCCCAAAGTAACTTCAGTCTAAAACGCTGGTGGCCAACCTCAAATTCTGTTAGAAAACAGCCAAAGATAGGGAAGGCCCTTTCTCCCCACTCCCCTCCAAATCCTAACCACCACACACCTTGATGCTCTCCAGGTGCCTCACTGGGGTGAAGCAAACCCAGAATTATCTAAAAGGATGCCCTGAGTGGTCGGTTGTAGCAAGAGTACATGACAGGGTCCCAGAGCAGGACATCACAGGAGGAGGAGAATCCCCCTAATCCCAAACCACAGAACTTCACAGTCTGAAGTGTCTGTCTGTGGCTCTGCTCCTGGCAGCCAGCTGGCTTTGCAGAGCCTGTCTCCTCCTCCTCCTCCTCCATGACAGAACAGTGAGACCCAGCAGTAGCCCCACAGGAGAGCACATGGTAAAAGGCTCAGCTCTGGAGCAAAGTTGCCTGATGGATCTCCTGCACCACTTCTTAAGCAGCCATCAGTGCCTCGGTTTCCTCATCTATTTGCTGGAGATACTATTACTACCCACCTTAGAGCTGTGGTGGGGACTAAATGGGTTAATACACACCAAGTCCTGACAACGGTGCCTGGCACATACCTTCACTTAGTACCATTATTATTACTTGACCTCTCACAGGACTGGGGTGAGGACCTAACAAAAAATAACAGTAAAAATGGTGGGTATTCCATAGAGTATTACCATGCACCAGGCCTTTTTTAAAGCACACTGCTTTTATTTAATCTGCAGGAAAACCCTGTGAGAAGGGGAACAGGTTCAGAGAAGTTAAGCAATTTGTCTAAGTTCACACAGCTAATGAGTGGCACACTTGGCATCTGAAGCCAGGTGAAGGAGCTTGCAAACAATTGCCATAGTCAGGATGATTAAACCAACAATCATGATGGTAAAAATGAGTTGCAACGCCCTTGCCATGAACCATGCCTTTTATTCTTCCCTAAAATCCTCTGAGGGAGCTACTGTCATCACTCCCATTTTACAGATGAGGAAACTGAAACAGAACTGGTATTCAGATGGAGATAACGGAGAGCAAAGCCCTTTGTTAGGTGACAAGTGTCATTATTACTAATTCCACAGAATTCCACGTTCCCAGCCAGGTGCAGTGGCGCAAGCCTGTAATCCCAGCACTCTGGGAGGCTGAGATAGGAGAATTGTGAGTTCAAAGCCAGCCTCAGCAATGGCAAGGCACTAAGCAACTCAGTGAGACCCTGTCTCTACATAAAACACAAAATAGGGCTGGGGATGTGGCTCAGTGGTCGAGTGTGCTTGAGTTCAATCTCCAGCACCAAAAAAAGAAAAAAAAAGGAATTCCACGTTCCCCCCAACTGGTTTAACATTAATGCACATTGGACCATTCACCTATAAACAGCCCAAGGGGGCTGGGAGATGTACGCTTTGATAAGTTTGAGAAATAGTGTATCTTGTTTTCAAGTTGAATGTATCTCTGAAAAACCAAATGACAGAATACATTAAAGTGAAATATTACCTTCCCAGTTTAAAAAAAATTAAAATATGGGGGGAGAGGTAGAGAGAACAAAGGGGAAGAGAAAACAGGTCAAACCCATGCTTTAACCAAGTCAGAGATTTTTCCAGTTTCCCTCTACAGTAATCTGATCCAAGTTCTGAGTGATCAAATGACTAACCTGGAAATTTGAAGATTCATACTTATGGAAGAAACAGCAGTTCTTCCAAACCCAGGAAATACTGCTAAGCCTGGGAAGCCTTTTTAAATGTGAAGGATCACACAGTTCGGAAAGCAACTACACACATTAAGACGATCCCAAAGGCTGTGCTATGTACAGAAGTAATCTAACCGCTTCAGTTGCTTCAGTTCATTAATTCCTATCGTCTACTTAAGCACTGAGGGGAAAAAAATACCTTAAGAAAATATGTCAGTATATTTACCTAAGGAATTCTGGTTCTATCTTTAAAGAGGAAGAGAAAGAAAAAATCACTCACTCGCACATCAGGATCCAGACATGAAATTCTCAAAATATCATCCACAGCACCCAACTTTTTCTGTATTAATGTATCTTTACAGTCAGAAGATTCCTCTCCAGGAGACCATGCTTAAAGATGTAAACTGAATGTGCAAAGAACCATATAACCCTTTTCCTTTATGCCTTATAATCAAAAGCTCCAACTCGTACCCTTTCACCTAAGAGTGTCAAGGCCACAGATGCAAAAAAGTGTTTCTTCCAAGGTTATACAAGGAAGAAAAGAGCATACCTGAGCACGCATACTCTAAGCCCCTCCAACCTAACCGTGGGCTTCATGCAGCTGTGTGCTCGTGGCCACCTGGCAGACCCAGTGAAAACTATGTTAACTACACACTTCCAAAAAAGTACAGCCGCGTCGCAATCCTTTCAGCAAGTCTTGTAGTACCACTCCTCCGGGGTTATATTTTCCAAACTTCTCCGCCCAGGCACCAGCACTTGTACAAAACAGCAGCGCTGTTGGTTTCAAGTATGCCCTGATTTATTCAACCAACCTGAAACCACGATATTCCCTGCTTCTGCTCTCAGACTTATGGCTTTAGGGGGTCTAGGAAGTTATTTTCCAAGCTAAATTAATTCTACTCCTCTCCAAAAACTCCAACTCAAAAGAATATCCTCCAAAGAGAGAGTTGCAAAGAAATGTTCCGCTTTTCCTGATACGATCTCGGCAATGCTTAAAAAATAAACAGAACACTTGCATAAATATTGCAACAGATGGAGCCAAGTCCTCCCACTGAGGATCAGACTTGTCCCTCTCCCCAGCCGGATGCTCAGAGCCCACCTGGGGACAGCAAACTTAGAGGCGCATTAGCCACAGGGTTATCTCACTGAACCACTGGTCTGCACTCACCACCCATGCTGACACCCTGAAGGCACAGTGGACACCAGGCTGCAACAGTTCATGGCCAAAGCTCCGTTGGAACTTGAAATCCTTACAACCATCTCGAATCCTAAAATCCTATCATTGGCTCTCCTACTTACCTTGGGTTGCGCTCGACGAGGAAAAGCAACTTTTGGGTCAATCTGGGGGGGAAAAAATGGAAAAGTAGGAGTCAGTGAAATACTAAGGGGAAAAAATACGATCAATCACCTAATTATTAATCACTCATTTCTCAGGCTTATATCTTAGCATTTATTAACTTCTTGGGCAACTTCAAAGTCCCTTCAATGCTGAGCTCAGCTTTCATCATCCCTCCGAAATGGAACCAGTATCGGTCTTTCTGATGTATCTCATGATGCACCTCAAGTGTGTGATGCTCTTCATAAACCAGGTATCAAGTACCCTTATTGAGACAAGGGATTCTCTTCCACAGACACTGTCTAGTAAAAGGTACCCACAGCTAATTTGCAATGTGAGTCCAGGAGAAGAGACAGGAGCAAGGTCATCTCTGAAAAAAACCATAACCTGAGAATTCAACATAAGCACCCTCTAGCACCAGGTAATTGGATCCAACACAATGCTCTGCTTGAATTTTAGTAAAATAAAGTGACCCAGGATTGATCAAAAATATTATCTGTTTGGTAGTTATACCTTAAAAGAAAGCAGGTGTCCAAACTACAGAGCCCAACTTGGTTCTTAAAATAAATATAATTTTAAAAGAAAGGGAAAAGATGCACATGAACTAAATCCACCTGGGTTTTAAAAATCATATAGGGTAAAAATCTATGAGTGACCTGAGTTCAAATTTATAAAGAAAGGTCAGCCTGGAGACGGTGAAAAATAAAATGATACAACAAAAGAAGTCGCAATCAGTGGTGGTGAATTCACCCCTGTGATCCCACCAACTCGGGAAGCTAAGACAGGAGGATCACAAGCATGAGACCAGCCTCAGCAACTTAGCAAATGCCCTGCCTCAAAATGAAAAATAAAAAGGGCTGGGGATGTGGCTCAGTGGTAAAGCATCTCTGGGTTCAATCCCCAGTACCGCAAAAAAAAATTTTCAGAATCTGGTCTGAGAATTAGGGTATCCCTACCCCCACCTCAACCTGAATGGAAAAATTTCTCCACTTCAAATCAGAAGCCTGCAGAGCACATGATCCTCAATCAGGGACTAGTTTTACAACTCAAAACAATTCCTACAGAAGCATTTGAATCCAACAGGCTGATGTAAGGAGAAAAAAGTTACTGAATAGATAAAAAGAAGAAAAAATTGTTTTCCATCATAGGTTTTCATCAAAATTCTAAATGTCATAAATCTTTGGGTAAAATCCAACTCAGGGCATGAATACTGCTACAAGTTATTTATTTAAAGGCTTTGGCTTTCACATTAAATGTTTTCCCTTCTAAAAAGTAAAACTGAATTTGTTTTCAGTTCTACCATGCGGGAGAAAAATAATGCTTTGGGAAAAAGTGCAGGGGATGAAAAGCTCATCACTGATAGCTTCTCTGTTCCCTGACCTAACATCCCCTAGGACCCCAGCCAGTAAGACGCACGAGGATTTATCGCTTTTATTAAGGTAGTTTAAAGACCTAATAAAAGTCTGTTTCATGTTTTCTACCTTTAAGCATCACCTGAGAAATGAGAGATTACTTTTCAAACACTAGAAGAGACCAAAAAAATCTCTGATCTAGAAACTACCCTTTCATAAAGATTAACATTACTGCATCTACAGGTGTGTCCAGCACTGACTAGAGCTCATCTACAAGAGAAATACAACAGGTGTGGATTTTCCATTCTGTTGACCAAACGCAGGACAGGGGCATCTGTTCATAAACACTCTCCCAAAGGATTTTTTTTTTAGCTGACCAGCACACAATTTTAAGAGAAATCACCTTGTTTGCAGGACAAAAGGTGAAGGGCATGTCAAGGGAGAGGTCAGAAGATGAGGGGGAAAAACAGGAGGAGGAAAAATGTGATAAGCTTAAAAAAAAATTCGAAAATTACAAAACCAAAAGCCAATTCAGAACTATACTGTGTGTGGTGACATCAGCGCATTGCACCGAGACCAGTGTGCAAAGTTTACCCACAAAGATCTCTAAAGGAGGGGAGGGGTCAAGGCAAGATGGCAAATCCCAACCTTTTGCACATCCCTGTCAACTAGTTTTTAAAGATGAACAAAAAAAGAAAACTACCAAAAATTAAAACATTAGTTAGTTAGGTACAACTCTACTTACTGGATCTACAGTCCTCTAGGAAACACTAGGGAACTATTTTGGATGCGAATGGCCGGTTACCTAAACAAAGCTTTTAAGGTAAGGGTAAACAAGATCCTCGTTTCCATGTCAATAAACCAACCGCCTTCTGCCTCCTGCACTGAACGTTGAAACAAAGTCAAAAGCTAGGTTATACTAAATAATAGCTAGACAACATGTCTACAAACAATTAAGGAGGGAAAACTGTAAGCTATGCCCTTGACACTGAAGAATCCAACCCACCAGCCACCACAGAAAGCAAATTCTAATTCTCCCCCCCAGGTGGGGAGAGGGGGTGGACAAGAAATTCAAGAATTTGCCTTGAAATGATTTTTCTCATTAATTTTACTAGTTTTCTGAAATATCTAGCCCAGAAGTCAAGGAGAAAAAAAAATATTCAGACATCCGTTATCACCCTATAAATGATTATTCCTGAAATTAAATTCTCTAAAAGTACAAAATGTCTGAGCCATAAGCTAAAATACTTCCAGGACAATTAATAAAGTTACTAAGTATGTGAGGTCTTTTCCTGGGGAGAAAGGGCAGCCCCTGACCTCTTTGATCAGAGAAAGAGGGTGAATTTGCAAAATCAGTAAGAGTGCATCAAAGGTGGTCTTTTTTATTTCTTTTCTTCTCTTCCATTCAATGTTCCATTCCATTGGCTTCCAATGTTAAAACCAAAAGAACCTGGAAGATCACCTCATTGTTTGTTTTACAAAATAGGAAACTGAGGCCAGAGGCAGGGAACAACTTGCCCAAGTTCATGATGGACCATTAAAAGGAGAACCCCATCTCTTGCTCCATCCCTGGAGCCCACCATAGAGAAGTAGAGCCCCACACTGCCCACCACTACATCCCGACGTCACCTTGAGGCCTCTGCTTTAGGCAGGTACATAAAAAAATTGTGGGGAAATTACAGTAGACATACAGGGAAAGGAAGAGAGGCAGGAAGCCAACACAGGGGCTAAATAAAACACCGTGAACTCCCCAGCCTCCCCTAACATTAAATTTATTATTATAGACTGACAATTCTTTCTTTCCTTCCTCGCTGACCTCAACCTAGCAACTTTTCCCCGCTCCACTCTGTATTTTAAAAACTTCTAATGCTATAAAAGAACCCACATTCTCAAATGAAAGGATCTGAGAAAGAAAAAGAAGAAAAAAAAATCACTTTGAAACCCAAGGCCTTATCAGGCTTCGGTTTCACGCCATCTGGAGTCACCCCACTGGATGCCCAGCTTGGCTCTGCTAGCGACTCCTTCTCTTCTCAAACCGCATTCCAAATCCCAAGTGCACCAAGAGAAACCTGTTGCCTGGACCTAGGATGAGCACCCCCTCCCTCGTCACCCCAGCTCTCCTCAGCCGGGAAGCATGCTGTCCCTCCTACAAGCCATTCCCACAGCCACAGTTGGTAACACCGGCAGTGCTGGCTGACAAAGTTTCCCTTTGCTCTCCGGTAGTTTCTCTGCATGGTCCCCTGACTGAGAGGATAACCCCTCCTCTCCTCCTAGCCTCCCAAGCTGCAATGGGACAGGCTCTAAAAGAAAACCCCAAACCCAGCCAGCGCAGCAAACTTCTGAGCCAATTCGCTAGCTCGGTTTTAAAAGTACCCATTTCTAGCACAGAAGCAAAAGAAGGCGCTGTCCCTTTAAATAGGGCTGTCAGTGCCCAGATGGTTCCTGAAAAGGGGCGAACAACAACAACAACAACAACAAAAAGCAACCTACCGTTTTGGAATCTAACTCATGGTGGGGCTGACCTAATACTTTATCTACACTTGCTGGGTCTGCGAACGTGACGAAACCGAAGCCTCTGAAAGGAGACAAAGAGGGAGAAAAACAAACAAGAAAATGTGACACCACTGAAAGCAACAAGGGGTAAGAGCTAATGCAGAAGGGGAGCAAAAGTTGCCCCCACACACCCCCATTCCCACGTCCCTCCCCTAAGTCCTCTCCTGACTACAGCCCTCCACCTAGCAAGAAAAAATACATATACATCAAGGTTAATGGGGGAAGTGGAACGGGGGCAGGGCGGCTGGAGGTAACTTGGAAAAGGCTGGTGCCTCCACTCTGGCCGCCTCAGTTTCCTCTCCTCTGCCCTTTCTTAGGGCTTTGTTGCATTTCAAAGGAGGCCCGGCACTGCGAAGAGATTCGCCCACCTTCCCAAAAGGGGACTTCAGAGTTTGGGGAGCTGGGAGTGTGAGGAAGGCATACATTGGGGGGAGAAAAAAAAAACTATGTGGAAAGTGAATGAAGCCGAATGTCATTTTAAACAAGAGAAAAAGAAGCTACGGGAAAATGACTTCAAGCGAAGAGATGGGCATCTCTGTATTCAGAGTTCAGCCCTCATTAACAATAACCTTTGGGGTTATGGGGGCGGGGGGTGACGTTCCTGACCAGCCACGCGCCTGAGCCCCATTCTAAATCCGCTTAGCTACTTCCGAAGACACCTCCAAAAATAAAACTTAAACTTTGTTCTAAAATAAAGACAAAACCCAGAAGGGAATGGTTTACCTGGAGCGTTTCGTAGTGGGATCTCTCATGACCATACATTCTCTAATTTCTCCAAATTTGCTAAAATAGTCTCTAAGGCTATCTGTAGAGAGAGAAAGAGAGAGATGGGGGGGGGAAGAGAAGGTGTGGAGGAAAAAAAAAAAGCAATGCAAATTTTGATCAAGGACAAAAACCAAAAGTAGTTTTCTGTTGTTATTCTGTTTTGTTTTTGCATTTTTTTTCCACACGCGGGGGAAATTCGGCAACAGAGGTCGTGTAGAGGGCTCGGAAAGGATTTGCTATTTAAAAAAAATAACCTTGCACAGGAGAAGTGGGGAGCCTATGGGGGGGGCTCCTACACCGGGATAACAAAGAGCAATAAAGAAGCCAAGAAGGGGGGGACCCAGGCGTCCCCCCCTCCCTCCCTTACCTGGTGAGGTCTGCCAGCTCAGTCCACCGATAAACATTTTACTAGAGGGAGAAAACATAACAGAAGTGAGCACCGATGTCAGATCGGCCATTTTGACGTGTAACTTACAAAAGCTAAAAGGAAAGCGGGGGGGAGCGAACGAGC